>JAQHUG010000082.1:4038186-4054265 GCA_028555095.1 Dicrostonyx torquatus | reverse complement strand
AAAGAGAATGGCAGGGCCTACCTCCTGGGGTGCAGTAGTGTAGCAAGATTAATAAAAACCCAGAGACAGATATTGGGATTTAACCTGAAGGTCAGAAAAGCAAAACAGCCAGTCACTGGCTTTTACCTCCACATCAGTCTGAAATGACGATTCTGCCTCCAGGAATCCTCAGAATGAGACTGTCTGAGAGCTGTCTCCTCCTGTTTTATATTCCTCTCTAGTGCTGGGGTTAAAAACATCTACCACTACCCCCCCATTTCTATGGCAAACTAGTGTGTCTACTGGGATTAAAGGTGTGTGTCACCACTGCCTGGTCTGTAAAGCTGACCAGGGCAGCTGTTTTACTCTCTGATCTTCAGGCAAGCTTTATTTATTAAAATACAAATGAGATATCACTACAAGGTAGCTCTATATTATCTCCTGTCTGGGATTGTAGTCTTCCCTGTTTACCAATATGTACTGACTGGACTACCATGGTGAGTAACAGTGGCTAAATACTTGTTGAATGAAGAAATAGGGAATAAACAAGGTATGAACAGCCAGTGCCTAGCATGAACTCGTATATAATAAATGTACCTATTTGCAAAAACAGTATTAACAAAAGGACTATATCAGAAAAAATGGAATCTTTTTTCTTATACCTAAAATACTATAAATAATATTTCTCTCTTAACATTGGTGAAGGAATTTTATAGAAATCTGTGAGATGCTTGTCATGGTATTTACTCTCTATATTGCTGAATCATTTCTATTTATGATTATTATTAATCATTATTATTATTTTAAAATTTAAGACCTTTCTAAGAATCAAACACCTGTAGAAAATGGGAGAGGCCATTGGGCTGTCATCACGTGTATAAGGTTTCTGTACAATACAACTAGCTCATGCAGGCGATAACAATGAAGTTTCTCTTCGGCTTGTTCAGGAAACTGAGACATAGAACCAGACAAGGTCATTATTGGTGGAACTTGGCAACAGTCTACTTTTCTCCAAAGCTGTGGGGTTTTTTTTAATTGTTTTTTGTTTCTGTTTTTGTTTGTCAGACTTAGCATGACTCAGCAAGGTGCTACCCTTCCTCCCTCTCTGGGCTACAGCGTGTTTTAGGGATACATGCAGGGGTGATTCCTGAGCACGAGGAGCATTCCAGTTGCTGTCCAGTGAACTGAGGGTAAAGCAAAAGCTGGTAGCAGGGACTAAGACAGCATCTGTGAATGAGGAAAAGAACAGACAAGAGAAAAATCACAGGTATGTCGTTCTCAGGGCTTCCTCTTCTGCCTTGTGTCCAAGACAAAAGCCTAGATGCTCTTTGCGAACTGGGTGCACAGATGATCTTGGTCACAATGTCCCCATCAGAGACCCTTTGAAGACATACCACCTATCACCTCTGCTCACGTTAGAGAAAAAGATTAGTTTGTGGGCCTCAGTGAGTACTTCCGTGTTCTGTTCTACCATCTACCTCCCTGGTGGGCCATTCCCCAGGCTCCCGTGTATAATCTAGAGTAAAGTTAATGACACCTGTAAAACATGAACCACCTCATCAACCCTTACAAAGACATAACTAGCCAGATAATGAAGCTCTTTAACATGAAAGAAAACACTAAAAAAATATTGATTTTTTTTCTACAGAGCCATAATACTATATATATCATTCCAAATTAAAGTAGGGACTAATTTAGAAGGAAAATTCATAAATTTAAAACTGGGTGGAGTCCTTTTTTTTTAAAAAAAAAAAAGGGGGGCTAACAAAAATTATATACAAATATATGACTGTCGATCATTCAATTATTCATTTTGGATTTCTACTAATGAAGTATAAAGACTTGTTACTATATAGCAGGCAAGTCGCTCCCATTATTAATATGTTAGATAAATGGCTTCTGTAGCTTGAAACTTTAAATGAAATGGGATTCTCTAATCCTAATTGCTTTGCTTTCTACTGGTATTTTTTCCCATTAGTTCAGCATGTTTTTTTCTTTCTTTCTTTCTCTTTTCCACTTGAAGAGAGGAGCCATCTTCAACTTAAAGCCTTAGGGTATACTTCATGGGTTTATTAATTATCAGGTATTCATTCAGAGGGGTTAATTAAGCAATAACTTTCTGTTGACTGCAGTATACAAAGAATAAAAGGCTTGACTTCGCCTGCTGATTAAGCACTCCTGACCGTATCTTCATTTTCTTTCCCTTGGTTGGAGGAAATAAAGTCTTTGGCCACTTCTACTGTTGGCTCAGACCAGTTAAAATTAGTTATTTAAAACTCAAGCGGCCTTGAGACCACACAAAATGAGATGAACCCATAGTATACACATATATATATGTAATATATTATACAATTATTATATATTTATATAATATACACTTATTATATATTTATTATTCATTATATAATATAAAATATACAATATATAAATGTATATGTGTCTGTATTCCTTTTAGTCAACTGCTCAAGAACCTTTTCTTTGCTGTAGTCTGATGGATCAGACAAAGAGAAAGAATCCTTGTCCTTCCTCCCATAGAAAATAAGTCAATTGATGATACACACATGGGACAGGAACAGTGCCAATTCACAAGGAAACCTTGGAACGGGGGTGGGGGTGGGGCTGTTGATTCTTCTAATGTCAAAATGTATTCACTTAGGTCCAAAGTCCGTGTTTTCTGTTCTACCAAATAGATACTTCAAGGATGGTAGGATAGTAGGTTTTTCCAGTGTTGACCAACAATTCATGAAGCAAGAGAGGAAAGAGGTGTGTGCTTTAGAAATGTCTGTTGTGGAGAGGGGCGGTCAAAATAAAGTAAACTTAAAGTTGGCTTCTGAGTGTTTCCCAGAGCAGAGGTAAACAAGACTACATAGAAACAAACAACCAAAACAAGTCCTGTTGATAGAGGTTCATGGTTTCAGTCCTAACCTTATCTGAAAATCTAGTAAGAAGAATCTTAAGAGCCTAGGTTTCTGGGTCCATAATCCCATCTTCTCCCTCTCCTCCATCTTCCAAAGCAACTCACTAGATGATACCAGGGAAGACATTATATTTTTCAAAGCTGTTGTCATCAGGACCAAGGGGAGTCTGAGAACCTGTCTATAGCCAGCTGGAGCCTCGAGAAACACAATGACCAATTCTATGTCCTGGGTAAGGTCCTAGAACAAAAAGGACATTAGGTTAAAAAAAAAAAAAGAACTAAGGGAATTTGATAAAATTATGAACTTTACTTAATAGCGATGCATTGACATTAGTTCATTGATGTCCACAAGTACACCACACTAAGAGGGGAAAAAGAGGAACTGGTGCAGGGTTGGGGGATGAGAAATACGGGGACTTTGTACTCTTTGCTCATTGACTGCATGCCAAGCTCCCCGTGCCATGCTCGGGTTAAGGAGGTCTCCAACAGGGTAAATGCATTATGATTAGCATTTGGGGGGATTATTTTCTCCTCGGGAATGTTTATTACCTTCCACTGGAGCCCATCTGACCAGTAGGAATATCTATTACCTGAGAATGCCTGTGAAGCTGGATGGCCCTAGAGTCATCCCAAGAGCAGGTCCCCTCCTATGGCTGTGTCAGAGACTCATTGAAGCCATGGCTTCTAGAGTGGATCATTTTGTCAAAGTCCTTGTCCTGGGACCACACCTCCCACTCCTAACTGAGTTGAAGAGGCTGAGACGAGAAGGCAGTACACCCTTACGTATGGAAACATCTGGAGCGATTTACTAAGGTGCTGTGCAATGTTTGCAGCTAGGTTCAGAGCAGGAGGCTGCCTTCAGCATAGTGACAGTCTCCTGAGCACCAGGGTGTCATTCTACTGCCAGGAAACGCCAAAACTCACCAAGAGAAGAGTCCGTGATGGGCAATAACCAAAGGACCAGTTATCCCTAGGAGAAACAAGGGGAATGATCTAGAAGGCCCAGGCTCACATGTGGAGTCACAGCAGCAGACAGCACTGGGGTCCCTCCCATGAACCTGCAACCCTCCTTTTCATTCTCCTACCCCAGGCCAACTAGAGGAAAGGCAAAGCCCAATTCAGCATTCAGGAGAACAAAAGAGAAGAGGTTGTGACCAAAGACTCTAAATGCCTTTCTTAAGGGACCACAGGGGACAGGCTGTTTGGTGAGTGCACTTACCAGATGGCTGGGGCTGTCAACTGCTTCCAATCAAATCTTGCACCACTGAGTTGGTGCGTCCTACACATTCAGCAAGATTCTGCTGAGTGGTGGTGAGGGCGGGGGGCGCCTACGTTTGCTCCTTACCTAGAAAGTGTGCTCTTGGGGTTTGGAGGGCAGAATCCAAAACCAACCAGAAAAGCATCAGAAAGGAAGGGAAATGGGATACTGAAGACAGCAGCACCCTGTCCCAGGCTATGTGTTTTGTTTTAGCTTTATGGTGTTGGAGGGAAGGAAAGAACAGAAACTGGTTCTTCAGAAGCATGTGGGCAGAGAGAGGCAGGGAAGGGTGAGAGAGGAGATGAGGAGCAGACAGGAGGGAAAGGAATAAGAGAGAAGGCTGGCCAGGAAGAAACGGGACCAGGCAAGGAATTTGTCAAATGCTAAAACTCAATTTATTGTGATTAGTATTATTTTGCAGATTTCATTTTACTCATCTCAGGTATGAAGAAAAAGAGGGAGTGACTTCATTCTTACGTATATGAATATTAAACAAGTGGATTCACTTTCATATATGTATGCATATGCGTACATGTATATATGTAAATGTATACTTGCATTTATAAAATGAAAACTGGAAAGCATCCTTTAGTGGTAATTAGAGAATATATTCTCCATGCTCTAGTTCCCTTAAAGATGAACTGATTTCCTTATAAAGGAATTGCAGCCAGAGGCTGGGGAGATGGCTCAGACACTTAAGCACACGCTGTGCAGGCGTGAGGACCTGAGTTCAGGTTCCCAGCACCCACATAGAAAGCCAGGCAGAGTGGCTCCAACTTATTATCTCAGCCCCAGTGAAGCCAAAACATGGGGATCCTTGCAGCCTGTTGGCCAGATAGTTTAGCAGAAGCGGTGAGCTCCAGGTTCACTGAAAGAGCCTGCCTCAAAAAGTAAGATCGAGAGGGGTTGAGGAAAGAAAGTATGTGACATTGGTCTCTAGCTTATAAATACACACACACACACACACACACACATACACACACACACACACACACACACACAAGTGAGACAGAGAGACAGAAAACCATGGATTGAGCAAGGTTTCTCCTTGTTTTGTTTTGTTTTTCTTCAGGAAGGAATAGTGTCAGTGGGAACCTTCCTAGTGTTTCCATCAAATATGTCCCTATTTAGCTTTAAAGCTTCTCTGGCTACAAGCCTACAAAAAATACAGCTCCAAAGTTTTACCTGTAACTCTGGCTGTATTTGAACAGCAGCAAAAGACACTAGGAGAAATAGCGTGTGTTAGAGATGCCCTGTCAATGGAAACCCCACTGAACCTCAAGGATAATTTTAAATTTCTTTCTGGAAACAGAATATCCTTTCGGACATTGGCACCCCAAACACTTCAGAGGCTCTGAATGACCAGTGTCCCCCATAGGGACAAGGTGTTTGAACTCTGCACCCCCAGCTGCTGACATTATATGGAGAGCTATGGAAGCTAGGGCTGCACTTTGAGAGTTTACAGCCTCATCCCACTCCCAGTTCACTGTCTGCTCTGTGTTTGTGGTTAAAGATGTGACCTCCCAGCTTCCCAGCTTCCTAGCTTCCTGCTCCTGCCACATGTTGTCATGCGTCCCCTGCCCTTGTTTATTTTTTCTCTTGAAACATAGGCCAAAATAAGTTCTTCCTTCTTTGACCATGGTGTCTTATCATAGCAGCAGGAAAGTGACCAATAAAAAGCTTCGATGTATTCTTCAGGCCTTCATTGTGCCAGAGCCTTGTGCACTTAGTAATGTCCTGGGGCCACCAGGCTGTTCACAGCTGCATGGCACATCAGGCCCAGCAGACAGATCTCATCCTACAAGACACTTCTGTCAAAGAAAAGGCGAATCTCTGTGACGGAACACATCTTTCATAGCTGTCCCTGCATAGCAGAGGGGTGGGGGTCTGACTGGAACTCTATTTTCTTGGTTTCTGTCTTCCATACACAGGCATGAACATGAAGCCCAGAAGTTCCCTTTATACATGTAAATAAAATGTGCAAATTTGATTCTGTGCCTTCTGCCTCGAGCATGTCTTCCAAGCCCTTGGGATTAAAGGCCTCAAAGGCTCAATTTCTTCTGCTACAAAGAGACAGTGCACTAGGTAGAGGGAGGTTTGCGAGATACCTCCTGGCACTGGGTTTCCTCTCTCTGTCCTCTTCTTAGGCTGGGCAACTCCTATCCCATTCTCTCCTTCATGATGCATAGTCTGGCAGCTTGGAAGATTATTGGTGTTGACATCTGGTGGTGAGAGAGAAAAATAGGAAATCTAAGGTCAAACCAAGTGCCTGGAAGTTGTTGGGTAAAGAGATACTAACATGGGAAGCCCCCCATCCACTCCACTCCACCGCTGGTGCCACCCATCTTCCATGCCCTCATTGTAAAAGCACCAGCAGGAAGAATTTGAACCCCGGATCTGCTGCAGTTTAGTTTAACGAGAATATGAACCTGAGCCTTCCAGAGAAAGAGAAGAGATTGGGGCTGAAGGGAGAAAAGAGGTGCTGGCTTCCTGGATTTGGAATGGAACACTGGCTTCCAAGACAAGTCCAATTTGCTTTGCCCAGAAGTGACTGGAATTCATGCTTTTTTTTTTTTAACCAATGGGTAATGGTTAGAAATTCATCCATAAAAATGTGGTCAGCAAGCTGTAATTTTCCCTCTTGAAGATTGCCCCATTGTGTGGAGAGTTTTGCTTCGCTTATTTGTTTGTTTATTTTTTTAAAAAAATCTGATGAGATACTAAAAATAACATGGCGTGTATTGTTGATCAGGGTGGCTAAGTGTTTCTAAATCAGGGTTTCAATGGATTTACTGCCATTAAATGTGAATTTTCTCTGGGAGGGAGTAAGTGGGGCAAAAAGGACCAGGATGCAAACATCTTATTTTGTTTTGTTTGAATTCTTTCCCCAGACCTTTAAGTAGTCCAAAGGCATTTTAAATGATGTAGAATACAGGTGTGTCTTTATTATTCATACCCGAGTACATAAGACCTCCCTGAAGCTTCCACAGTGCTTAAAAGATGGCAAAGAAATACACAGGGATGGCTACATGAGGAATAACATGATTACATCCTGTCGAGCTTCTCTCTCTCTCTCTCTCTCTCTCTCTCTCTGTGTGTGTGTATGTGTGTATGCACATGCACGTGCATGTCCACTCATGTATGCACACACGCATGCAGATGTGCATGTAAACACGTGAGTCTGTGTGTGTAGATGCTAAAGAAAAAATTCAGACGTTATCTTCAGTTAGCACTGCCCACTTTCTTTGAGAGAGGGTCTCTCATTGGTCTGGAGCTCAATAATTATTATAGATTATCTAGCCTAGAAGACCCAGAGATCCTTCTGTCTCCAACTCTCCTGGCTGAGATTACAAAAGTATGTCACCACAGCTAGCATTTTAACACGAGCTATGGGGATCGAACTCAAGTCCTTCAGCTTGCAAGGCAAGCTCTACTGACCGAGCCATCCTCCATCCTCTCTAGCTATTTCTTTCTTCAACTCAATAAAAAAGATGATATTACCTAGACATTAGGCAAGCTACACCATGGGAACTTGGGTCCAGGACACCTTTGGACTAACTCTGGCTTCTGTCTCACATCTTCTTCACCCGCCAGAGTCAGCCCTTCGTCTTGCAGAGGATGTAGGTTGCAGCAGGGTTCCCAAATGTGCCTGGTCCTGACTATCACCTGCAATGCTTAGCGAGCACACCTTCCTATGGATCTCTCCTCCCAAGCATCAGGTTCAACTGGGGAGCTTTTAGGACTTCTGATGACCAAGCTGTTTCCAGACTCGTTCCATCAGAAACCTGGGGCGTGGGCTCCAGGCATCAGTAGCTCTAACACTCCCCAGGTGGCTCGTGCATGCAGCCAAGTTTGAGTGCTTCTGTGGAGGCAAAGATTCAGCAGTCTTTTTAAGGACCTCTGAGGGGACACGAGCCACAAGCTGTCCAGGAAATTCTTACACTCACGGAGCAATCTCAGAAATACAGGTTACATAGCCAAGACATTTGGGACCAGACATTTATTGGGTTGGGGATGATTTTCCCAGATTTGGAATATTTATCAATGCGTAATGAGGTATGTTAGAGATGAGACCCAAGTCTTAAGATGGCTTTTATTCCGTGAACAAATGAGTACCATAGTATGAGGGCGATTTTAGACATTTTTAAATTATTTTGTACATAGCATTCAGTTTCACTGTATGAAAATATCCACACTTGGCATGATTCCAGCACACAAAACTTAGAAATATCAGAGGATTGGGGATTACAAACGTATAGACTGAGAATGCTCAAACAAATAACCATCACCGCAGGGCTCAGACAAACACTGTTTCTGAACGGTAGGTAAATATGTCTTCCAAGACCACCCAATCAAAACTCACTGTACTGAGCACAGCCTAGGAATTCCTCCAATCCCATGTCATCATATGGGAGAATGAAATGAGAATGACTTGGTTGCAGGTGCTGTTTCCCCTGAGAATGCAGGAAGATTGAGATCACATGACCATTGAGAACACATGACCATGCAAGGTGAAACTAGGAAACAAGGAAGAGGAATTATGGAGACCCAAAGAGGTCAAGGAAAGACATGGATAGGGAAAGCAAGAAGGGGGAGAGATTGGTGCACTCCCCAAGGCATTTTGTCCATTCCCAGTTCCAAATTTTATAATTTCATGCTACTCTGCTCCCTTCTATAAGGCAAGGGAGAATCACTGCTTCCTAGAGGTGAGCCTGCAACTTCATAGGTCTAACAGTGACCTAAAAAACCAAGAAGGCCTCAAGACCCATTTCCTCCCGCAGTCTTTTCAGAGTTCTGAAATACACATGTGTAGCTTGAGTTTCCAAACCGGAAACGCAATAGGAAGAGTTGTTATGGATGGGCTCAAGGTTTTAGAAGCTTCCAGTCTGGGGGTCTGGTACTCTAAAGAGCACAGCTTGGGATTGTCTCCACAAAGCTGTGATTTTTCTGTTATCCACCTAGTGGGAAAATGGTGGCAAAGACGGCCAACTTTTTTAAGACACTGAGATTTCACTGGAAGTAGGGCATCTTCCCACCCCACCAAGGAAGGTCTTGGAAAATGGCATGAGGGTTGGAGACACCACTCAGCAGTTAAGACACTTGCTGGTTTACAAAGACCTGAGTTGGGTTCCCAGCACTCACTTCAGGCAGCTCATAACTGACTGTAACTCCAGCCTCAGGGGATCTGAGACCCTGTTCTGGTATTCTTTGGCATCTGCATGCATGTGTGCACATGCGCACGCATGCACCACTAAAAACAATGTAAAATAAATAGAATGAGAAAAAAAAAACATACTTAAGAAAAAGAATTGACCTTCATCAGAGCTTGTGAAGTCCTGTGTGATGTTCCTAGAACCTGACCCACAATAAACTTTCTTGTATAGCCCACAGTCCATCTTTTCTCAAGACAAAATTTACCTCTTTTTGACTTCAGGCTTACTGCGCTAAAACTCATAACCAATGAAATGGGTCATTTTGTGTTCAGCCATGTGAATCTTGATCGGTAGGGGGGGCTACGAAGAGAGAGCAGTGACTGTAGATGCTAAGGATTATGTCTCTTCACCCTGAAGAACTCCCTGTGCACTCTGTGATCTCTTTCCACCTCAGCCTTTGGCAACTACTCATGGATTCTCTTTCTATAGTTTCAGGCTTCGGAATCCATTTCTGATTGGCCAGCTAATTGGAATCCTGCAGTCACATTTGCTTGAGTCTAGCTTCCGCCACTTCCTGTGATGCATCTGAGACCCATTTACAACGTCCACATATCTGATGTGTCCCTTCTTATTCCAAAGTTCTGTTTCATTGAATGTGCATACTGTAGTTTGTGTAGCAACTCATTTGTTACATGGCATATGGGTGTTTTCTATTCCCTAGCAATAATAAAGAAATATACTCTAAACATTTATATTTAGGTTCTTTGGGGGGTATTGTGTGTTCATATGTATGTGTATAAGTGTGTGCATGTGTGAGAGTGTAAGCATATGTGAGTGTGTGTGTATGTGTGTGCATGCCTGTGGATTTGCAAGCGTGTATGTGTGATCGTGTGTGTGTGTGTGTGTGTGTGTGTGTGTATAAGCACAATTTTCAGTCCCCTTAGGTAAAGACTGATGGGATGAAAATTGCTGGACCAAATTGAAGAAAATGGTTTATTTTATCCAAGTGGTAGATTGCTTTCCACAGTAGCTATACTGTTTTGTGTACATATCAGGCAAGGATGAAGGCTACAAATGCTCCCGTTCTTTGCCTTTCAAGTTGCCATTTAAATTTATAAAAGCTATTTTTGATGTTCTAATGCATAGGTAGTGGCGTCTCAGTGTGGTTTTTAACTAGAGTTTACCTATGACTAATGATGCTCTGTATCTTTTCATGTCCACATCCATCATCCCTGTATCTTCCTTGATGAAGTATCTATTCAAATCCTTTGCCCATTTGTATTATGTTGTTTTCTTATTATTGAGTTTTGAGCATTCTTTATAGATTATCTATACTAATCCTTCATCAGATATGAATTTTGCAAATATTTCCTCATAGCTCGTGGCTGGCTTATTCATCTTAACAGTGCCCTCTGAAGGAAAGGAATTTGTAATTTTCATGAGGTCCAATTTGTCAACTTTTTTTTTTCCAAAATGCACTGTGCCTGTTGTGTTGAAGTAAAAAGAAAAATCTTTGTTCAAGCCAAAGTTGTCTAGTATCCTTGAAAAGTTCTGTGTGTTTATACACAGTGGCCCATGATCCAGTTTCATTTCGCTCTTGCATGTGGCGTAAGGTATGTAGCAATCTTCATTTATTTTGCACAGGAATGTCCAATTATTCCGGCATCGTTTGTGGCAAAGATTATTTCCATGATTGACTCATAATGTATAGTCCTATTTCCTTGGTTATTTTTAGCTACTGCCCCAGGGCTGAAGCATACGTTTAAATGTTTTTGCAGCCAGCCTGCAAATAATACTTTAACCCTGCATGGCTAAGAAAGAAAGCCACTTAACGATGGAAACTTCCAATAGCCCACCAAGAAATGCCCTCTCTTTCTGGGTTCCCCGAACAGAGCTCTTTGGAAGCTCCATCCTGCTTACCAAGAGCAGTCACGTTTGTTCTGAGTCTGCAGTGGAGGGATACCCCCCTGCCTTTCCCCAAGAAATGGGAAATCTCTATTGAAGTTGGGGTAGGTTACAGACCCCGGCATTCTTTCATTTTGGTCCTCCATCTACAGTGGGATTTTACCTTTCAGACTTCAGCCTGAATGCGTTCTCATCTTCGCCTGGATTATCAAAAAGCATCATGGTCCCCTCCAACCAGCTTTATGACTTGGTAAGGCAGAAAGGTCCCCAGAGGACTTTTTCCTCTCCCCTGTGTCAGTGGCTTCAGTTCTAGCCATGGAGGGAGGCTCTCTGGCAGTTTTGAATACAATCTTATCTGTGGGCATGTGGTGGAGGGTCTGGCTGAAAACCCTGCAGTGAGGGGAGCTCTTGCTGTGTCTTTCCTCTCTCCTGTGAGCTAAAATTCAGTCTTTAGCAATGTGTAACAGATTTGAAGATAGTTCATTTCTCCTTGAGGATCCTGGGATTCCATCATGTGTCTCCATGTATACAAACAAACAGACAGACAAACAAAAAACTCTCTTCATTTGGATCACTTGGCTTTTCTGGACTCCCAATTGTCATACGGGTTCAAGGACGTTAAGATTTTTTAATTCATTACCATGCCTGTCCGGGAAGAATGGTCCCCTACATCATGATGGATGCTAAACTACCTCTTGACACAAAGACTCAGAGTTTCTAGCCCACATCTCCTTCCCTTTCCGATGTTTATAGAACAAAGCCCAGACCAATAGCCTACTTATATCTCTTTCTCTTTCAGATGTCTATAGAACAAAGCCAAGATCAACAGCCTAGTTGAATATTCAGGCAGTCCCTCAAGTAAGGAAAAATATTAAGCTTACCTCCTTACATGGGTATTGAAGTATTGACCACTGAGCCAGGTGAACGATTTGTAGATACATGTGTAAACACGCAAATCTCATTTGTTATAATACCTTCTGTTTCCAGGCAGACAAACCCAGCTTAGAATTCTTCTATTGTAATTTAATGTATCTGTTTAGCTTTTCAAAGTACAGAAAAATAATGTGGTACTTGTTTTATTTTCTACAGACTGCTATAATAGATCACATGAGCCAAGCAATCTAAAATAAGATATCCAAAGCCAGGTGTGGATTCGTGCACACCTTTAATTCCAACTCTTGGGAGGCAGAGACAGGCAGCTCTCTGTAAGTTCAAGACCAACCTGGTCTACAAAGTGAGTTCCAGAGCTGTTACACAGAGAAACCCTGTCTTTATAAACATAAATAAATGAATGAATGAATAAATAAATAAATCCAATCATACAACCTCTTAAAGCCCTAGAGAGCAGTCCAGGGTTGAGATCCAGGCAGTGTTCAGAGGCTCCCAGAGGAGAAATCTCCAGCTTTCAGCTAGAGGTTGTCAATGGTCCTTGCTGTGCTCACCTTGTTACAGACAGCATCATGCTAACCTCCACCTCCATCTGCTGTTGATCTCCCCTCCTGTCTCTGTCCCTTCCCCTGTCTCACACAAGTACGTCTGAGTAGTGTTACAGCCTACCCTCAATCAAAGAGCCACTCCCTCGAGAGTGTCAATATTATCTGCAACATTCCTTCTTAATAAAGTTGCCTTTGTGGCCTTTGAGGCTCAGGACTAAGTGGATACAAACCATTTATATGTGGTTTATGGATTTGTGTGTTTTGGGGTATGTATGTGTGTGTGTCTGTGTGTGTTATGTTTTGATTGTGACATATAATACCACCAATCACACACGTTAAACAGGTTACACAAAACACATTGTTTTTCTGAGTGTGTATTTTGAATCCCCTAACGCATGCCCTGAGGCCCAGGGGAGCTGTTCGTCACTGTGATGGGTGCCTGACAGTCTTGTAAGTATCACCTGCAACAGCATGGCTGAATAAATGAAACCATTTGCTAATGCTTGCTCTGACCCCCCATGGACTGGACTGAGATGTTTTCAGTCCACCTCAAGTGAACTTGAGATTGATCTGCGATCTCAGATTAAAGCTGCAAGATCACCCCCCATAAAGCCCACAAGAAAAACTGAGGCAAAACTGAGTCAGGAGTAATTAATGACCCAAAGCCACTTACTGGTGAGCATAACCATCCATTTCTGCCTGGGTGGACACAGACTCTTTGTTTGTTTGTTTTTTGTTTTTGTTTTTGTCTGTTGTGACAGGATGAGCCACTGTGGCACCACAATGATGGGCATAGCTCAATTTTGATATTCAGAGAATTAATGCTTTCACTTCTCAGTCAGTCTATCGTTATTAGGCTTTAAGTTAAAGTCTCCATATCTCTGCCTCAGTTTCCCTGTCTGTTAAATTGAAATAACGCTGCGTACAGTCTGTCAGTGGTGTCCTGAATAGTCAATTAAGTGTGGAAACGTGAGCGTTCAGGGAAAACATGCTTTAATAAGTGCTAATAGTTATTTAATAAATGCCAATCCCTGCGATGCCACGCTGTGTGTGTGTGTGTGTGCGCGCACACGCGTGTGTGAATGAGTGTGTGCTCACAGGCATAAGCATATGGAGATCAGAGATCAACATCAGCTGTCTTCTTCAGTTGCTCTCCATCCGACTTTTTGAAACATGGTCTGTCACTGGATCTGGAACTCATTTGATTAGACTCAGGGTCAGTCAGTCCTTGTCATTCCCCTGTCTCAGCCTCCCCACTGCTAAGATTATAGGCACACATTACTGTGTGCTTCATCCACTGAACCATCTCCCCTGTGACACCATGCTAGGGGTCATTAAGCCAATAACCATTTCCCACATGGAAGGATAACAGTGCTTTGGGTCCTTTTTCTGCCTGTCTGAAAATAAAAGAAGAAATCCTAGTACAGAAGTCAGAAGAAGTGGATTTCTTACTACTCAGTCATTTGACCTGCAGCAACACAGTTTGTTTCTCCTGGCTTCTATCTCCTTAAACAGAAAGCGCACCATGCTGCAGGGTTTGTTTTTTTTTTTTTTTTCATCTCAGAGTATCTTTAAACACATATGCACGGTTACGTTGTGGTTGACAGCATTAGTGCCAAGAAAATTTTCAGATTTTTTTCTCATTTATTCTAGCACCTCACCAAAATCCCTTAGCTGGGGGAGTAGAATGAGCACAAAGTGAAGTCTACATTTGCCAGCAAGATAGATCCAGATCTGAAGGTAAAACAGACACGAATATATGAGTCTCCCCGCCAAGTAAAAGATGATTTAAGGTTTCTCTCCAGAGCACCTGGCATGATACCAAGGCCACTCTCACATGGTCCAGTGTTTACAAGCCGTTCCAGAACCTCCCAAGCATGTATTTCACAAAAGCAGGGCCTGTCCAAATCCGCTGTAATATCTCCAAAGGGAAAGAACAGAGTCAATAATCAGGGCTGTTCCTGCCTGCAATTAATTCCCCCAGTCCTCTGTTCCCTTCCCAGCTCGGGGATGCGCATGTGCATGCACGCACGCATGCACTCACATAAACATAGCCATAATATATACACATAATATATATACCGCTGTCTCATGTAGTAAGGGATCAGATTACAGTTACAGTGTAGTAAAGCTATCTTCTCTGTGTGTGTATGTGTGTGTGTATGTGCGTGCGCGCGCACGTGTGTGTTAGTAATAAATTTTAGATTCTTACGGTCCTACATTCTTAAAGTGTAAAGAAATGATTGATTCTTGGACGCTTGAGCAAACTGTCTTCATAGGTAAGAAGGACCTCATTTTACAGGTCCAGTTGCTGGCATAGGAAAGCAGGGGCCCCTTCTCCATCATGTAGCCATTTCAGAACTGCAAGGACAAAGCATCCACGCAAGCTGGTAGACTCCCATGACACCAGCCTGCAACCATGAGAACAGGCCCTGCATGATGCTCGCACCTTTTCTTAGTGACTCAATGTCCTGATGAGTGGTGATGGCGGCTCCTAGCATCAAGACTCTGGGCTGTCTTTGCTGTTAGATTGGCTTGGTGCACTTGCTTCTACTGAATCAGGAGCCGGCTCGAATAATACCAGCACTCCAGCAATTTTGACTTTCAATTCGCCCGTACAAACTGTGGGCATGTACACGCCCAGGTCACAGGCTTGGCTCATTATCGGAGGGTCATCGGCACACGCTTGGGCAGAAGTATTTCCAAAACTGTATCCAAACCGAAAGTCACGACATCTTAACAAGAAGCTGTAGTCCCTAGGGTGCACATGAGCCCTCAAGACCTGACGGTGGTTCCAATCTGTTCTTATGTTTTTGGTTGTGAGCCTAACCTTTAACGGCTGGGCCATCTCTCCAGTCCCCAATCTGGTTTTTTACTTGCACTGGGGTGGGTTCCTTCCTTAAGTGAGAAAGAGCCTTTGTGTGAGCATTTGGGTGAATCAGCCGGAAGTGAAGACTGAGGAATGGTGAAGGAGGGGAGGGGAAGGGAAAGGAAGGAAAGAAAAGGGAGTGGAGAGGAGAAGACAGCAGGGGGAGGGAAGAAAAAGCCTAGTTTGGGTTTCAAGAGTCCCCTGGAGCTCTTCCAGGCTGACACAGTCAACTTTTGGCAGCATAGCTCCTGGTAGGCGGAGGCTCTGCTGCTCTCATTGGCCTGCCTGTGGCTGTTGCTAACTGGATGAACCAATGGCGTGTGGGGACGTTGGGGCTCCTACCCTCTCCTCCCTGCAAGGCTCTGGGTGCAGAATCCAGCAGAGAGGCCTTTGTAGTCCCAGCCCACCCTTCCTGCTGCTGGTCTGATGGGGAGGTTGGGATGGAGGCCTTACCTTTCAGGATGTTCACAGTTCTTCTTTTCCTTCTGCAGCCCTCCCCTTCTGTCACCTTTGCAGGGTCAGGAGGGCTCTGGCTCTGCGGATTTTTGGTTTTGTTTTCTTG
>JAQHUG010000082.1:3988573-4037936 GCA_028555095.1 Dicrostonyx torquatus | reverse complement strand
GGATGAAGGTGAGGGAGGGTAGGGGATGGGGAGGGTGTTTAGCATTGAAGGGTAGTTTTCTTGCCTCCAAGCAGGGACTTAGCTTATGAAATAAAAATTTCCCAGAGTAGAATGAGACTTGAGGGATATGATGGATATGAACAGCATTGGGTGCTTTGATTAATAGTAAATGTGTCAATATTGATAAGTGATCATCATTTGAGGACACAAAATGTGGTAGGCACTGTGCTAAGCGATTGCGGTGCTCCATTCTACTCAAAGCTCATTATATAGAGGAGTAAACTGAGGCACAGAGGTGAAAGAGCTGTCCCAGATGACAAGGTTAAAGCAGTGCTCCAGTCTCGTGCTGGCTCCTGAACCTGGAATCTCTTTCCTGTGCAACAGCTCTGCCATAGGCCACTCCTTAGGGGGTTTCCTAAGTCCCCTACCTGGAGATGGACCTCAGTACAGTCTGTACCCCTGGCTGCCCGGGTCCATGCAGTCCCAGGTACAGACAGCAGTTCTCGGTAAGAGTAAGGTGAAGGTCACCCTTCCCCTTGTCTACCCATCTCCATTTGGGGTGTCTGTTAAAAGCCCATGTTAAACGTATCTTCCCCAGGAGTCTGTCTTTCTTCTGGGGAAAGCCTTATTTCCATTTTACAAGACACATCCACTGCAGGCAACTGTCATAGAGATGGTTTGGTTGTGATTTAACCAAGTCTACGTGGCTTGTGTGTATAACACCCAGGAGCCAGTCCTTCACACATGACTGCAAATTCAGTTCTATAACACGGAACTTTGGGCTTCATGCAAACTTGGTACGATGCAGGGAGCCCTATTCCAACTGTGTGAGCTGTCCAGATGAACGTATCCAAGCAAATATGTTCATTTTGACTGTAACGCTTCCCTTTTCTCTGCTCTTTGGGGGATTTTCTTCTAATCCATTGTGTTAGAGCTTAGGCATCATGATGCTTAAGAGGAGATGCAAAATTATGCCCACTTACTGGGAGCATACTGAAGCACAGAGATGTGTCCATCTGTCCTAAGGTCACACAGTATTAGAGTGGCAGACCCAGTTATAAATTATATATACATATTCTAAATTACACACACACATACACACTCATAAATGTATATATATACATATATATATGCATATATAATCTTGTCTCCTCCCTGCTCTTTAGTCAGTCAGTATCTTTACTCCCCACTGTTCATTAACAGCTTTCAAGTTTTCAGTGTAAAGCACCATGGTTTTTTAAGTGCAGGAACTGGCAATGCGTGTGCACGTGCACACGCACACACAAGTGTGCGAGTGAGAAAAGAAATCTATTCTACTTTTTGTTTAAAAGCTGCCTGAGACGTGGCGCTCAGCCAGAAGCAGGCTTGGCCAGTGAAGAAGCTGGGCTGGCCTGGCTTGTTTCTACCTGGCAGCCTTCTATTTGCCCCTAGTCCCGGCTCTGAGCCTGGCTGGGAGGAAGCATTCAGTCCTGGGTCTGTGGTTGCCTAGTAGGCTCAGAACAAAGGTCTCAGTAACCTTCACTGCCCAGCGATGGCCTGAACATGCCCGTCTCCCATCTGACATGGGACAGGACAGGAAAGGTTCTGTTCTTCTGACTCCAAGGAGATGGGCCGCAGTTCCTTGCAGCACAGACTACCATAGCAGGGCGGAGCCTTGCGGGTCCACCCATCCCTGGAGATCCACTGGGTCCCAGAAAGATAGTACAGTCTCCTCTCTTTAAATCCTCTAGCTTACAGAGCCCTGCCAAAGCCCCTCTATGATCTTTTGCCATGAAATTTATCTTCTACAGGTTTTCCTTCTAAACTTCTGCAAAATAAAATATCGGGATTGTAGCAAAGCAGATTATCATGTTTGTGGAGGCTGATACTGCTGCTGGCTGCTTTCCCTAGGAACTCTCTTGGAGGCCCTGAATGACTGTGGACGCTTGGGTGTAAAGCAGTTTTCTTCCCAACTCTTCATTCCTCCTGTGGCAACCTCTGTGCCTTCCTAAGCGTTCCCAGTGACTAAGTAGCCTGCCCGGACAAGGTTGTGTCTTTCCTGTTTCCCGTATTCTTTGGGACCTAAATCAGCTGCGGCAAAAGTCCTTTTTTCCTTTCTGCTCCTACTGGCTTCGAGTGTGTTCTGCTTCTGAGCTAGAGGTTTGTGGAGCAGATGTAAACACATCCTCTCCCAGCCAAGAAGCATTGTTTTGTGACCCGGAGTGTCAGTAAATGAGCCACATATCACTGGCCATGCCACAACAGAGATGTGTGTTCATGTTTGCACCCTGGTGACAGAATGTGACGGTGGCACTTCATCTGGATCAATTCAGACAAACCTCGTGGAGGAAGGACTCACAGATGGACTGACAGTAGAGATCTGGTATGTGGATGAACAGGGAGAACCCGGCTGGGATAGAGTCGTATACAGGACCTGGCCACCACATGCACCACAAGAAGAGAGAGCAGCATCTACACACGCCAGTCCACTTTCCATGGATGGGAAATGATATTTTATTGAAACTGGTAAAAATTAGCTGCTCAAAGAATATTGCTCTTTCCCGAGAGGTGAGAAATTGAGACCATATGCTCAGGCCTGGTCCTGTTTAGGTGGGTGTACAGCTTACCAGAAGAATAAAATCAACACATTTTTCATTGCTTCCATAATCGGGGTGTGGGAACATTGAAGTTCTGATTTTTGACTTGGCCCGGTGTAGCTTATGTTATTAACAAATGTTAAACTCTTCGGTTCCCTAAATGGAAAGACCTCATAATCAAATGCACCCAAGTTGTATGAATTGCTGCGTAGGAGCTGGTATTTCCTACAAATTGTCCCATGAGGGACTTTGACAATAGTGGAAGATGGGACTTTTCAACCCTCCTTTGTACATGAGAAAGCCAAGGGCTCCCAAGATCCCTGGGTCCTGAATCCATGTACATGTCAAGGATGTGTCATAGGATAAAACATTCTTTGACAGCTCCCAGAACAGGCAGGACACATCATGGGCTCACAGAGCATCGAGCTTTGACAGCATTTCTGAGTATCTGTTTCTCTTTTCTGATCCTTTGCTGCTATCCGATCAGTGACGTCATTGACTGACAGGTCCAGCCTCAGTCTGAAACACATCTCTATCGGGGACTTCACTAGTTAAACTCTCACATCTTTGAGTATTCAAAGAACCTTCCGGTGTCAAGATTAGCAATTGGCTTAAAAAGAGGAGAAAAACAATTGGCCTAAAAAGTAGAGGAAAAAAATAAACAAACAAACAAACAAGAAAAGTACTTTTTAAAAGAAATATTCTGGGTCAAGTGTTTAAATAGAGTCATGTTTAAACTAATGGCCAATCATGTTACTTGGTAAAGATTCCCATCATGAGAGCAAAGGAAGAAACCCAAATACCTTCAGAAACTTGACCTAAGAGCTTAGAAATCCAAAGGGCCACATTCATCTTCCACATTCCCTATAGCCTCTCCTCTCCAGCATTAGGAGCCTTAACTATGACCTTGAGAGGTTGGGTCAAACTTCCTTCTCAGTGATCTTCCAATGGCAGACCTCTTAGACTTTCAGGTCACCTTCCAAACTTCTATACGTTAATTCATGATGACGAATGGTGGGCTGGACGTATCAGAGGCAGCAATGAATATCTATCGAGAGGCAGCTTCCCTTCTCCACAGACAAATTGCCTTCTCTTTCATGTTCTTTCTACCCATGGCTACTTTCTTATTGAACACCAGCTAGCTTGACCCATCTTCATCATAAACTCAAGCCCCCTTAACACTACCCAATGGAGCCTGTCTTCATACACACATTCAACCACCTATGGATCCATCTACCCTCTCATATCAACCTCCTCTACCAATCTAGCCATCCATCAGTCTGTCCATCTGTCAATTTATCCACCCACTTATCAATTCCATGTATATTTATCCAAGTCCTACTATATGTTACACTGGAGGGGTGGAGTCCATAAGGTAACCACACCTCTGATTTCACCATGTTTAAGTTAGTGGGGGGGGGCAAGCTAACTCTCCAGCAACGAAATGCCAGATTCCGATGATATTATACAATCAGCCTTTTCCCTTCAAAAATCTTCCCTCGCTCTCCCAATAGAGAATAGGAGGGATGGGAGACAGGGAAGTAGACATTGCTGTCAGCTGATTTGGTCTGGATAACCTGTAATCATCTCCCTTAGTAATTTCCTTCAAGCCTCCATCATGCCCTGAGATCACTGTTTGTTTTCTTGTTTACCAACTGGTAATCTTCCCTTACTCCATGAGGGTGAAAGCTCTGTAAAGAGAGGATCAGTGTCTAGGTTGTCCACCCCTGAACTCCTAATACCAAGCAGAGCCCTCAGAACCCATGTTCCTCCAGTGCAGAGGGGAGCACCAGCAGATTTGCTGAGCCGATGAATGGCTGTCCCTCACAAGCCTTAGGAGGTCAGGTACACTAGACTCACTCTGATCTCAGGTTTTGCTTGCCAGCACCCATTCAGAGGGTATTGCTATTGCTCTGTGTTGTAATCATTCTAAATTCCCCTGTCTACTGCTTAGATAATACTTAGGTTTGGGAGAGAAGTCGTCTTTGTTTTAATAATTTAATCATCGGTTAACAATTAAATCCAAGTACAGGGCTAACTTGATGATTTTGCAACTAAATATTCTCCCCACCCCACCACCAACCCCCACCTATCATCTCTCTTCCCAGAAATAGGTGTCTAGCATAAAACCCACATACTTAGTAGCTGGCTATAAAAGTGCATGAATAATCTCTCACCTTGATCAAGGAAGAGTGAAATGGAAAACTTAATCCCCAGGTGGCTTCATGGGAACTGAAAAAAAAATAATAAATGGAGCTGCTGACATTGTCCAGTGCTGATAACGTTTTCCTTTTATAAAACAATCATTATTTTTGTGCTCACAGCATGCTTTGCAATCACTTCTGACCATCATTACCTACATCAGCATGGTCTTTTATCCGTTTTGAGGAAGCTGCAGTTGAGGTCAAGAGTAGCCAAGGACCTCCTACTTAAGACAAGACTCAGCCCCGGAGTGGGTGGACATTCATAAGTCTTTTCTGTCCCCGCTGATGCTCCCTGATGCAGAGGGGAGCATTTGTATTCTGGATGGGTCTTATCCACCAGGAGAAAAGCAGCATCCCCAAGAAGCTGTTGTCAGAGTTAGAAGGGAAGACTGAGTTTCATGTACCAGGACCCCACCCCCACCCCATCTCCTTGCAATGGCCCTGGCAATTAAGGATGTCATCTCTCATCCCCAAATCGTAGACAAGGTGGGGGCAGTTGGATGTCACTGGAGGAGACAGAAGATGGATAGCCCTGGGAGGTTCCTCTGTCCTATCGATGCAGACAAACTCGTCTCTCTGTTTCATTGTTTACATCACCTTCAATTTGGCCAGATGGACATCATGGGGGAAATTTTGTCTGGACCAGGATTCTTAAAACACTAGCAAAAAGAGCTGGCTCTTGGGAGAAAGGAGGATGGGGCCATTAAAAGTTGGGAGCTGGGGCCATTATGAAATGGCCAGGGCTGCATTGACACACAGGGGGATTTCTGCTCGATAATGGGAAATGTGAACACAGGTTACTGCTGTGATTACAGCATCCTGGAGGGGGTCCCTAAGAGCCCAAGGATAGATTAAAACTCACTCAAGCAAAGCTTGGGGGGAAGGGATGAAAGTCTCCCCTTCAGACTTTGGGAAGATACTCATGTGAGAAGAGCTCTTTCACTCCACAGGTTTTCAGGAAGTGCCAGTTTTGAATGTCACCCTGGAAAATAGAAATGCTTATACACACTTAGAGCTGGGAGCACTCTGCTTACTGGGTTCAATTATATGAAAGTTTAGAACAGAGATAATTGGAATACCCCATGAGGAACTGGCTGTTCCCTCGTATGACAAGATAGCTGAGCAGTTTACTGCCGGGGTACAATTTGGCAGTATCTATCAAGAGCCTAAGAAAACTCTGTAGAAGCAGGCAAATGGGAAGCTGGAGAGAGATCTCAGTAGGTAACAGTGCTTGCTTTCTAAGCGAGAAGATCTGGGTGGAAATACCTAGCAGTCAAGAAAGTTGCTGAGCATCAAACTCCAGCCCTTGGAAGCAGAGACAGGCATGCTGTCTCAAAGCTCACGGGTCAGCCTGCCTAGTCTAGCCAGAGGAGAGCTTCTGATTCAGTGAGAGCCCTGTCTCATGGTAATAAGGAGAGCAACAGAGAAAGACATCCTGTATCCTGCTCCAGCCTCTGCTTGGGCACACACACACGTCACACCCATGTATGCGACACACACACAGACACGAGGAACCCCAACCAAAACCCAAACAAAAACATGCAAGTTTGCATTCTGAGGAAATATTTATATGTTCACTCCAAGATGTATATGCGAGAAAGTCTCTGTCTCTGTCTCTCTGTCTCTGTCTCTGTCTCTCGCTCTCTGTGTGTGTGTGTTTGTCTATGCTGGTGAAAAAAAAAGAGGGAGGGTACTTTAAACATTTACTAACAGAGGAAATGGCAAAATCAATTGTGTATTCCTACCGTGGTACTTAGTAAACCTTTAAACACAAAATCATGTTTTCCAAACAAAGTTAATGGCATGGGAGAATGATTATGGCATGCTAAGTAAAAAGCCCAGGTTGCATTATGAAAACAGATAGGATGCAATTCCAATTCAATACAGAGCAAAAAGCTCAAGCGGAAATAGACTCAACTGGTCATAGTGGTTTTAGCTACCTGTCAGAACTGTAGGTGACGTTTTTTATTCTGAAGAGTTTTTCATGTTTCCTAAAGTATCTATTTACTAATATGTACTTACGCATGTATGAATAGAAGCGGGCTATGTGTATATGTACATAGGAACATGTAATGTGTGTTAGTTCCTTTTTCCTTCTTTTTTGTCTTGGTTTATTCCTGTCAATCATCCACCATCCAATGTATTTAACCATTTACCTGTGGTGCATAAATAGATATATGTTATGCTCATATACATATGTATGCAACCATTCATTTCTATTAAACATTCTTATCTTTCACTGCCCTTTCTGTTACAAAAATTAAATACTATTAGAATATAAAAAACAAGGATCATAACTGCCTAGAAAGTCAGGCTTTCCTGAATTTTTGGAAACATGATGAGACCAAGGCCAGGTCACAGGAGCCTCTGGATTATGGTCTGTCTTGGCATCTGCTCATTGCCAGGCCTTCCTGAAGGTGGGAAGGTGAGCAAGAGGTTTCTCCTTCAGGGGGAGAACTGTGCTGCTTGTCCCAGGGTGGAAGCCCTGAACCCCAGGACTCCACCAGGCGAAGACTGCATCCTCAGTGCTCAACCCTGGGACTCCACCAGACGAAGACTATATCTTCACAGCTCAGAGTACTAACCTGACAGTAAGACTAAAGACAGGCTTTGACTATAGAAATCTAGTCAGCTCATCCATAATGTCCAAGTTTTGCTCTGAATAAGGGTTCTCCTGATCACATCTGATTCACGGCATGCTCCAGCTGATGAAGAGTGAGAAGCAGCGTAGCATAAACTACGAAGGCTGGTGGTCATATTTCTACTGCTGTGGCGAAATCAGTTTCGAACAGAGGACAGGTTTGGGTCGGCTCATGGTATGTGGTCAGTTGGCTGTCATGACTCGTAGCCGGGGATGAGGCAGAACCAGCAAGCAGACATGTGGGAACAAAGCCGGTTGCCTCTTGGCAACAGGGAAGGAAAGCAAAGGGCAGAAAAAAGTCAAGGACTCTGTATCCACTCGAGGACAGGACTCACGCTGGCTCAGTTCCTTCTGCTAAGACCCTGCCTGCGAGTGTCCTTACCACCCCTGAGCAGTGCCCCAAGTGACAAGCAAACTCCAAACTCTAAACTCAGGGCCTCTGGAGGACCCTTCTGAAGGAATTACAGTCATGACCAAATACATACAAAAATTTGTGATCTTAATTCTAGCTTGTTTTGGTCCTGCTACCTAAATATTCCTAAATTTCAACTCCACTACTTGCAAAAACAATACCAGTCTTCTAATGTGAATTTTTTAAGTTTGTGTTTTTTTTTTTTTTTTTTTTTTTAGGCCACAGCACAAACACACAACTATCTTCCTTTAACAACCTTGGTTTTCCCTTTCAGGAGCAGGGATGTCTAAGTGTCTGACACTGTGGCTTTGTGGAAAGTGTGCAGACAGCTACAGGGATTTGCCATGGGGTGCTTGTCCTCCCTCCCAATACTGGGCACTGTACTTGGTGTGCGGGGCTGATCTTGGAAGGCTTCAGTCAACCATGCAAATGCCTCGAGTACCTGGTGCTCAGTACAGACTCAAGAAATCTTTGCCTTTCTTTTTAAAATCCATACAAGTGGATGCAATGAAATGATAATCAGAAAAAGAAAGACCTGACTCCATTCTCAAACCTCCCCTCAGACTAATCTCTCTCCCCATTTTGCTATATTTCTCCCTTCTGGGCCTTGGATACTTAAGTTTTACAAATTCATAATCGTTATATTGATATGCTCCAGAGAGAGTTCATTCCGTGATCAATTTCCTCCTCCTGGTTTCTTTTTCTGCTCTTCCTCCCATATTACAGAATTCCTTTATAATAATTAATTCTCAACCATTCTGTGAGGCCCGGCAGCCAGGCATCCTCAGGCTTGCTATCTTATTAACAGAACCAGGTCATCCTTTAGATGGTAACTCTGTTCTTTCTTATGAAAAGTATCTCATTGGAGATTCATCCAGAGGCGTGGTGGGCACGGCCTGAAGTTCCAACTGCCCACGAGATTGAGACAGGAGGATCACAAGTTCATGGACTGCCTGGGTGACAGAGTGAGTTCAAGGCCAGCCCAGGCTACCTACTGGGACTCCGTCTCAAAATTAAAAAAAAAATTAAAAGGCAGCTGGGCACATAAGCTAGGTTAATAGAGGGTTTGAATATCATATGGGAGGCCTTAGGTTCAACACCAAGTATGAAGGAATGAAGGAATAAATGAATTAGTACACAGTTGAATGAGTGAAAGAATAAATGTGTGGTCTCTGGAAATAGAGACACTCAAGTTCAGTTCAGACCCAAGTTCTGAACTCAGTCAAGTGATGTGCATGCCCGATAGGTAGACACCCAGATACTGTTTCTCTCTTCTGCATACTGAGCTAGATAATCGCAGCACCCACCCATAATGCAGATGCCAGGATGAAAGGGTATAATCATGCATAAAATGCTTAGCATGGCCCAACGTCGAGCAAGGGTTACATTACTGTCAATTACTTCCATCATTATCACTGTTATTAAATATATTAGATAAAGGCTTTTAATGACTACAGGAAGTGAGAGGAAGCCAGCTCCACTTGGCCTGAACTGACCCTCCAATCCTAAGGATGAGAAAGAGAGAGCATTTTTGCAGTACACCCTTCACTGCTGGTGGCACAAATGGTGATGGTGGAGTGCCATGGTATGTGCCTGGCCACCTGCGGTAGAACGATGAAACTCTAAGGCCTTGCCTGAGATAACGACCCAAATGGTTAAAATCAAATCCACCTTTTCCACGGTTTGTAAGTGTTTGAAACCTGCCTTCCAGTTTTGGGGTGGCTCTTTGTAGATTGGGGGTAGAGGAGGGGTTCTCATACCAAGCTTCACGGCGGGATGGGGGGCATGTTCTTGCAAGCCTCGGCAGACACTCCTGATTTCAGGAGTTCAGGCTCAGATAAGCTTTGGACGAAACACCTGAGGCTGATGGGAGGCTTAATTGAAATGAGCCTGAGCTTAAATGTTTTATGAGATACGCCCATTGCTAATTTCTTTGGCCAAGTTTTCCTGTGCCTTTACTGCGAGCACCCGAGAAAGCCAAGGCTTCTCTGCGGTGTTGCAGTGCAACCTGACTGTATCACTCTGTCTGATTTCAGCCATTGTGAGTGTCCAGAGCACACAGAATGGAAAAGTGTAGCCCTACAGTCTCTTCTCGTGGCCACACAGGAGCCATGGTTCTCGTACAGCCCATCTTAGGGTTCGAGAAAACCCAGGACTCTCGGTCTCCTTAGCCAAGTCCTGGAGGCCGGGACCAAATTCTCTCTCAAACATATTAAGTCTGATGAACAAGGCAACACCTCGCCAAAATGCCTTGCCAATCTCCTGTGTGAACTGGGAATGAAACAGACTCGTCTTGTTAAAGAAGAGAGAAAAAAAAAATCGCCCAAGCTAGCCTGGCATGTCTGAAGCCCTGGAATCAAACTCCAGCACTAGAAATAAAAATGTTGCCATATTTCGGGGGGTTGAACAAGGCCCTTGCACACCAGTGTTCAAATCATACTGGGAAGACACCTTTAGTGACTTCAAATTTCTAGATTAAGAATTTCCACATTTATTTATTTGTTTCATCAAGAATCATTAGACATGTATGCCAGCAACACCGTTAGTGTTTCATTTCAGAAACCTGATGCTGGGGCCATACTTAGGAGGCTGGGCAATTTTCAGAATGTCTATTGAACAAACAGCAATGAACTGAAAGGTACAACCGAGTTAGGCAACGGCACCCTGAAACTTCTCCACAACATTTGTGTCATTGTGTAGAACAGTCTAGAACAGTCATGCTAGACAAAGAACATCCCATTAATTGAATCTACCCAGGGACCAGTTTCTCCTCTCCTCTCCTCTCCTCTCCTCTCCTCTCCTCTCCTCTCCTCTTCTTCACTTCCCCTCCCCCTCCTTCTCCTCTCATCTTTCTCTCCTCCTCTCCCCTTTTTCTCCTTCCCCTCCCCTACTCTTTCTTCTCTCTGTGTACTACTTATGTGTATGTGTAGATCGTGCATGTGTCCATTTGTAAACATGTGTTGGAGGCCATAGGACAATCTTGGGTCCTGTTCCTCAGACACCCTTTCCATTTTCATAGGGACAGAGCCTCTCACCAGGAAATGTAATTTTCAGAAGCCCATTTTCTCTGGTTTTCTTAGGAAATGGGTCCAAGAGAAAGTCATCAAGGGCTAGTGTGTCGTTAACGCTAACGCTCGTATTTCAGGTGCATTGTCCTGCAGTCTCCACAGCCATTCTGGATGTTGTGGGTGCTTTCTAATCCTGCTAATATCCAGCACATATGCAAACTTAGCATTAGTAACCTCAAAATCCCAAGCCTGAGACATTTTAGTATCTGAAACGCTTCAAGTGGGGAATCCCATCCTGTGCTGGCCATAAAGGATTGAACACAGGTACGTTAAAAGCACTGCCCAAAGTTCCATCCAAGATGGATGTCTCAAAATTGTTTAGGAAACTTCTGTGGATCTCATCCTTATACTTTCTTGGTTCCTCTTCCTCAGGACATTTTCTTATTCATAAACAAGCATTTCCAAATAATCCAAAGTACTTCTGGTCCCCAACATTTCAGATTAGTGACAATCACCCACCCCGTACTAAAGTTCCCATAAATGTTTTCTGATTCAAGAAGGAAAGAAGGCTATGCCTACTAAAAGCCTATTTCTGACTGAAGGGATGGCAGCAGGCATGTAGGTGGTGAATGGCTACTTCACTGGGCTGATGGAAGGATTGCATGAGCTGCTGGATTTGACGACGACTTGTAAATGTAAGGCCCAGACAAACACGTGCATTGTCAAGTTCCTTTGTGCTGTGTGTGCCAATCAAACAATTCAACATCTCTATCTCTCCCTCTCTCTTTCTCTCTCTCTTTGGGGTGATGTTGACACATGTCAAACACATTAACATTCCTGTTGAAATGACTCATTGGCTCAAAAGTCAGTGATGAAACCTAGGAGGGGATGCAGGGAAAGGCACTGTGGAATGAGAAGAAGATTGTGACCTGCAGGCCTCTCTCTCTCTCTCTCTCTCTCTCTCTCTCTCTCTCTCTCTCTCTCTCATTGTTATAAAGAGAGTAGGAGATACTGTCATTACCATATTGTTATTTATACCAGCATCCTTGTTGCAGTAATTGCAAGTCTGTCTGAGCCCCCAAGCTAGTGTCTGAGCAGGAGGATGCTCTTCTCCAGCTACAGAGTCTCAGCCCCCTCTGTTGCACAGCATATGGTGAATTCTCCAGCATCTGCCCCGGCTATGGCCTCAGTCCCATCCTCTTATGCTGTCTAACACACCTGGTCTACCCTCTTTAGTTAGATATTAACATGATGAGGATGGATACTTGAGTCAGCTTTGAGTGATGGCCTCCTGCCCCTCAAAGCCTCCTCTCCAAGCTGGTCTCCCTCATTTCAGTGAGTGATGTTCTCTCAAAAAGCAAGGTGAACAGCTCCAGACACACAGGGTTGATCTATGGCTTCCACAGACATACCTGAACACACAGATACATGCACACATGTGAATATCCACACATGAACACACTTACTCACATTCTTGACATTTGTTATTGACGTTGGTTCTTTGGTTTAGTTTAGATTTAAAGAAGGTTGGGGGTCCAAATAAAATGGAACCAGAATCTATCATTTGCAGCTAACTCTGACCCTGTTTGGGTCAGATTCAGGGCCAGACTCCTTTTGTGAGGTCATCACAGAGCAACCTCGATGTGTGCTCCTCACTTTGGGTAGAACAATCTCTCTCTCTCTCTCTCTCTCTCTCTCTCTCTCTCTCTCTCTCTCTCTCTCTCTCTCTCTCCAGGGAATGGCCTCAGTAAGTGTCTGAGTCCCAGAGTCCACAGCTATGGTCACCATGGGATTAAGCTATGTTTTCTTCATCAAAGTTCAAGGTCACTTTCCCATCTCTGTCATTGATCCTGTCCAGGATGATAGACAATTGTCTTTGGCTGTCTTTAACTCTCCTGCACACATCACTCCAAAGGGATCAGAATGCCATTCACTGTCTGTCACCCAGCTGATTCTGAGTCTCAGCCACTACATATTCTTTTTGAAGATTATCAGGATATGGGTTTGTAGTGGGCCTTGCCCAGGACAATGCGTGTTCTAGTTTCTATAACTTTCTCCCCAAGCTGAGATCTACATTCACCTGGCTCTCTCCTGCTTCAGGCCTTTAAATAGACTTTTGCCCACCTTAACAAAGATGAAAGCTGGCTCACAGGCACAGCGTCACAGTGTCATGGGAGAGAAGGGATATTGTCAGTCCTTGCCTTCTAAGAGAATTGATTACAGAAATGACTGTGGCTCAGACCAAACCACCATTGAAGTTACCATATTTCTAAGACTTAGAGCCCACTTCATGGATCTCCCCCCTCCCTCGGTAATTCCCCCAAGGGTTCATCTTGGTCTATAGATGCATATAGAGAGCCATGTTGGATGTTTTCATCAGACAGGATGGTAGCATTCCATGCTTCGAAGCCATTAAAACACTCAGAGATTTGGTTTTTCCCCATTTTTCAAGACTCACCAGGGTTTCCTGAGCCTAAATCTTAGTCCTGATGTGTGTCACAATATTGTTGTTTAAGTTCAGTGGCTTTGCCAACACATTGTGACCCTGCTCCATAATGACGCACTGTGGCCATATGCCCCATCTCCACAAGCCCTGGGCTTGCCGCCCATGCAGTCCCCACCCCCGACTCCCACTCTATACACAAGGGCCTAAGCAGGCGTGACTTAATTCAGACCAGCTGCCTTCTCTCTGCTGCTCCAGATAAACACAGCCATGAGTGCCGTGTGCTAGCTCAGCTGGCCCCATAAGAGGAGAAGCCCAATCTCAGACCCACCTAGCAAGGCTGGAACGTTCTCCCATGGGACACTTGATCTGGCTTTCCAGTTCAAATCTGCTGAGAGTTTTAATGTTGTGGTCTGTCCTGTCTGTTTACGACATCACTAGGATCTATGACATCTCTCCCAGTTGGAGGTCACAAGGACCTTCCCTTGAACTCCAGTTTCTGCTACTTTGGGGTGACCATCCACTTCTTGGAAACTGCCACTACCTCAATAGTTAACTCCATATATGCTGTGGAACTTGGACTGAAAGCTCAAAAATGAAAAAAAAAAAAACCAACCCTGTGTACTTTGTGGTGACATTTGGTGATTTTTTACACCATGTAATAAAAGAGAAATAGATGGGAATTTTGAAAAATCGACTTCTGGTTGGCCACAAGTGGAGAGACTGTTGTTAGAAACTCCAGCTCTCCTTCAGCTTCCGTGCCAAGCTGTCATCCCCACTGTCTGACTGCCTTCCTTCTCTGGGGTGCCTGGGAAGGTCTGTCTGATTGAGGGGGGCTCAGTTCTTTCCATGGCACCATTCTGCCTCCTCTCCAGCTGAGGAGATGCCAGACGTGCAACCCCTATTTCTGCCATGCATAGCCCAGAGCAGCTCTGAATGCTACAGTCAGTCCACCTAGGCAGGCAGCTAAGAGCAACAGCCTCAAACAAACCCCCTCCTCTTCCTCCCTTCCTTTCCTTTTTGTCTTCCTCCCTCCCTCGCTCTTCTTTCTTCCCCTCTTTAATTCCATTTTCTACTTCATTAACCCATCTCTTGCTGTTTCCCTCTCTTGTTTTCCCCTTACTCCCTCGTCTCCTCCATCTTTCCTTCTCTCCTTCCTTTTACTTCCTCCCCCTTCCTCTCTCCTTCCCTCCCTTCCTTCTTTTCTCTCTTCCAATTCATCTTCTTTCTTCCTTCCTTCTTTTTTTTCTTTCTCCTATGTTTTTAGTTCATCTGGGAATCACTTTCATCTTTTCAAACTGAGTGCACCCATCACTGCTCACCTCAGCACACAGATACTGACTCTCACCCAGCACGAACCCCGAGGTTTTCCTTTCTCTGTCTGCTGTCAGAGTGACACTTTCTTTCCATTTCTGATGGCCTGAGACTCTGCTGGAGAAATCCCAGAGCATCTTCATAATATTGTCCCTCTTTCCTAAGAGCCCCTAATACCAAAGGTGTGGTTAAGGAGAATGACCATTCTTCTCTCTATTGGATGACTGCCATCCTTGCTGAGTCCATATCAAAGGTCTCTTTAAAATCTAGAAAGCCTCCTGGCTTTTCTGGTAAGTTCTACAATACCTGTGTTCTTAAGAAATCTTAAAAAAAAATCTTTCAGCTTGACTTAAAAGAAAACATTATGTCTTCTAATAGGCAATTTGAATATCCCTTCCTGAATTCCCCAAAAATCTGTGAGCTTTGAAGTCCTCTCTCCTCATGCTTCTCTATGGCATTCTGTCTTCCATGTTTTCTGTCTGCCAGCAGCCTGGATACAGAACGGGGCTTTGGCTGGTTGACGCAAAGACTCCACCACATGGAACCTTATAATCATTTTGGTATAATTTTATTTTGGGTGTGTACTGGGAATGACTACATTGATTTGTAAGCTCTGCTCCATCTTGTTCATTCCACTCCTTCTTCCCTCCCTCACTCCATCCTCCTTATCTCCCGCCCCCTTTCCTCTGGGACAATAAACTCATTCCTCTCTCTGCTCCCTACAAAGTGTGATGTAGCTCTCAGGCCCTGGGGACCCCAGTCTGCATCAGAGAATCCTGTGAGGGTGTCTTCTATGTGTCTGGGGGCTCCAGTATGCCTCGGAGAATCTTGTGAGGGATTTCTCTATGTGTCATTTTTCCCCAAAAGACAGTCTGGTGAATTTCTTTTCCATTATGGAATCAAACCTAATTACTTTCTATTTAATTGCACTTATCTAGTGAACACAGTATTCTTTGATGGAAAAGATGGGAGAAAGGAATAAACAAAAGTATAGACATGAAGCACAGGGTGGGAGAGAGAAGAGAGGTCGGGGAAGGGAGAAAGAAGGCTGGAAGGAACCCTGACTTACAGAATTTAGGGGTTATCCTCTAAAACTGGTTTTAAACTTTCCCAGGAGCAGATGTTCCCTGGGTATGTCTGTGGAAAGCTGACATTTGTGGAGTTTTTCATCCAGAGGTCGTGACCTGAGATGATCGATAGAATTACACTTGATACCCATGTCCTTTATCTTCCAGGACCCATGACAATCTCCCTTTGAAAACTCTTCCAGGACATACCTAAGCTTGGAGGAAATGATAATGTCAGATATTACCAAGCACAGACAGATCAGAGGGCAGGTATCGTTACTTTTCTTTTGCCGGTTTATTGAAGCTACACTGGGATCATTCTGTCAATTTTGGTAGCTCATTTGGCCAGAGAATTGAAAGCAGCACCAGTATTGGACAGTAGCATTAGAACACCATGGAGCTTTTCAAAGTAACAGATACATAATGTTGCCCCGTGTCTCACACAGGAGAGCATTGGCGGAGTTACTGAGACAGTAGCTAGGCCTCTTTGAAAGATGTTGGAGAGTTCTTAGTACTTTGCTTGGGGCCAAAAAGGATAATGACTTACCTATCAGTTGGAGTCATGAACAGGTACACCATCATGTAATGTCCAATGTATGCCAGAAATACCTTGCCTATGAAGAGAGCACCTAATCCAGGGGCGAGGCAGGAGGCAAAGGTCAGCAGTTGGGATGACACTTATGCCAGCCTCAGCTGTGCATAAGGCCCATGACCCATGCCCCACTTCTGTTCCCTCTTTGAGTGTCATTCAATCAGTCATCCCCCTTCCTCTCCATGTTTGCTGTAGGGCCAGAGCCTTTCTCTTTCAGTTTAGAGCAGTGCCCACCTGGAGAAGACCTTGAAAGCAGCCAGAGCTCACTGGTTCAATCCCCGTGGTAGAGACTACACCCATAACCCTTAGAGCAAGTATATGAGCAGATGAACATGACTGAAAAGAGAAACAGCAAAAACATGCATGTAATTAGTCCAGCATACATTGCGCACGGCTTGAGGAGCCTCTTGAAGTTGATGGTTCCTTGTCTACCCCATTGCTGCCTGACGCAGAGAAGACTCTGAATTCATGTCTTTCTTATAAACTATTCCCTCGGTGTCTTAGTTTGGTATCCTCCCCACCATCCTTCAGTAGTATCTCATGTCATGTTCTAAGTTGGGCCCCAACTCACTCTGTAGCTGAAAATGATCTTGAACTCTTGATCCTTCTGCCTCTACCTCCTGAGTTCTGGGATTCCAGCTCTGTACCACTCTGTCCAGTTACTTGTTGCTAAATAAAACCAACCCAAGACTTCTTCCTGCGTGCTAGTCGAGCACCTGCCATGAATCAGACAATAATCCCTCCCAACCCCCAATCTTTGCTTTTTTTCTACAGTTTATTATCTATTCAGAACTCATAACTAACCATCACAGACTCTTCTAAATAGGTTTCCATCCAATGAGAAAATCTTTACAGTCAGAAAAACAATTCCTCTCAGGGAAACCTGAGTTTTCTAATCACGTGGTCTTTCTAAAATGTGCCCATTTGTCCATGATTCTGCTTCTGTCCACTCATTCCATTAAAGGTCCCTGCAAGGCAATGAAGAATCTTGTAAGGCATTCTTTTATTTGCGCTAATAAAGGTATGCATTGTTCTTCACGTAAGACGGCAGCTGAATTGTCTTCTTTGGGCCCAACCAATGCTGCTTCACAAGATCAGAACTGAGTAGAAAGTTCTTTAAAAGATGTGCACAAAGGTCAAGCCTCTTTGTAGCCACAGCTGGGGATGCTGGCACTCATAACAAGTTTGGGCAGGATCTGTTCTGCAGAATCTGGCTGACTCGGAGGCAGGCCACTGTGCTGATGATGTCATCGTGTTCCACGGAGATATTAATTTTCAAATTCCCAAGAAACACCACAAGGACACTTTATTCATCAGCTCATAGTTCATTGCACACATTGCATGTACATTCGTAATCCCAGGGAACGATACTAAAGCCCTTTCGGTGTGAACTAGGCTTGGTGTGCTTTGAGCTCTGATTCATGACACTTTCTTATACTGGGTGAAAGCAGAATCATGCACCCTCCAGAGAGATCTTCAAACTCGGCAGCTGTGCTGCTTGTAAGTAAAGGTGACTTAACCTTCTGTAGCACTCCTGAGGTCAAAGGAAAGGACTCACAGTGTGCACACTGCCATGACACGGGCCTTCCAATCTGTAGTCAAGGCTACGGAAAAAAGCTCCAGCAGCCTCCACCACGCTGTTTAGTGCACCTTGGGAGCCTTCCCTTCATGTCAGGGGTAGTCTAACGTGACATGTCTGCAATTAAAGGGTGATGTCAGTTGACACAATGTTTAACAGAGCCCGGTTAAACATTGTTCCTTAGAAAATAAGAGCAGGATTCAATCCTGAAAACATTGGTAGTGGTCCAGGGGCTGAGTCATTTGGCCCTCTCTGAGCGTCTCCGCTAGCTGGAACTTGTCAAGAAACACAAGCTCCCTTCACACATGGAAACAAGAGAGGAAGAAGCAGGGGAAAAAAAGCAATTTTGAAAGAATACACTTCTCTAAGGATCCACAGTCTCCCTCACAATTCATGGCAACTCCTATTTGTAGCTTTCAGAGGAGTTCAACGGCTCTGCCCGATGAGAAAGACAAGAGCTGAACACTTGTGTTCTTTCGACATGGAACACATCACTTAGGTGCTTGGGGTTTTCTCTTCCTGGTTCTTGCAAAGGAGCTAGAGATTGAAAGATTAGATCTACTCTAATTTATGAGCACCTCTCATCTCGATGGGGGTGCTTGGAATCTGCTGGATACAATGATATTAAACAGTGCTGTCATGAAAATTTAAAGATTGAATCAATGGCTCCCTATAGTTTAATGTGGTTGAAATTTCATATCTAATGAAAAAGAAAAAGAGACCAAAAAAAAAGTCATCCTTCTAGAGAGGGAATCTCGTCTCCTGATACTGTCACAATTGAGCACAAAGTTTAAGCCTTAAGATCACACTTTATAGTAGAGTCCTGAAGACAATAAGATTTTCCTGGGTGTCCCTGGACTGGGGACAAAGCTGCAGTAGGACTGTCTTCTTTGAAGACTCTAGAGGAAGAAATCTTTCTTCAAATTGTAGAGGCCACTCGGATCCCTGACACCCTGCCCCTTCCTCCATCTCCACACCTAACATTGGTGGCATAACTCCTTCTCAGATCATGTCACTCTGATGTCACCTTCTGCTTTCCCCTCCCACTGCCAGTGACCTCTGTGATTCTGCTGACATCACTGGATAATTGAAGATAATCTCTCTTTGTTAAAGCCAGCTGATTAACAGCTTTAATTATACCTGAAAGTTTAATTCTTCTTTGCCGTGTGAGGCAACGTAGTCACAAGGCCCGGGCATTTTTGGCTGAATACTATTTTATCAAAGATATTTCAAATCTACCCTGTGAGATCAGTCAGATGAAGTGAACGGCAAACATGAATGTGTCCTTTGCCTTTTGTCTTTCAGCAAGAGAAGAAACACTGAAGGCTCTTCATGCAGCAATTCCAAGAGAGAATGTGGACACCAGTCCTTAGCAGGCAGAGAAAGGTGGTTTTCTTATAATGCCTTTTGGTTACGAGCCAAAGATTCTTAACTAAAAATTTGCTGAAAGTACTGCTATAAACAGACGACTATTAAAGTTAAATAGTCATCAAGTTAAGTTAAATTCAATGTAACTTAAATATTTATCAGGAGGGAAAGCAAACATAAATGTTGAAAACTCAAATCCTTATTTCTTAAGTGTCTCATTTTACAACAATGTATTTCTGGCTGTGGGGAGGCAATTTCCTTGGTTTTATTAACATGCAACAGAAGGGTTTGTAACTCTAAACTGGAGTATCTAGAACCAAGAGAGCCAGGGGAAAATTAAATACAAACTCAGAAAACCCTGCTGCTTGGGAGCTGAAAGAAATCAGACAAAGATGGCCACCTCATGAAATTCAGGTAATCAGGCCCATCAAATCATCCTTTCTTGTTAAAAAAAAAATGCTCAAATAAATGACAGTAGACATTCAAAACTTTAGTGTTGAGTTTATATTTGGCATCATTTGGTGTATCAAGGATGCAGCCATTTTCAACGAGGAAAGCCAGCCGACTCTTACTGTGAAGGGTATGTTTCTATAGAGTTAGACAGTGCAAGCGTGAGTGCTTCATAAAGCTCTTTATTGTGTGTGTAACCCTGGGTGGATCTATCCTATTAAGAATACCTAAAAAGAGGGCCTTAGACATCTATTCATTTTCCCAAGTTCCAAATAGACCTACATTTAAACCTTGGAAGATTGAGCCCTGGCCTGAGCTCTTTGAAGTCTTCTGGCTGCCAAGATAGGTGTATCTCTCTAAGAAGTGGCAGTTAAGGCAGGGCCTATCCTCAGGTGTTCATTCCCTCTTCAACAGAGGCAGACCAAGATCACAAACTCCTACCGGGCTCTAAGCAAATTTTCCTGGTGCCTAAACATATAATTGATTTAACTAACAGTAGAATAAGAGAAATGAAGCCTGGACCATGGAAGGTGAAGAAGAGTGAGCCGGGCAGCATCTAATAGGCTCCTCCCGGTACACGCTGGATCTCACAAACTCAACTGGGAAAAGCAGTCCCTTCTCAGAATGGAAGCTCAGCCACCCCTGGAGGAAACAGCTCAAAGACTTCATACAAGAGTCAAGATTTTGTTTTATTTTGGAGACTCCCAAGCAAGAGGACATACATTCTGGGGATTACATGGACCAAATTTTAAAATAACATTATTTTTTGAGTTTTATAATATAATATGAAAATGCCAATTTTGACCTCAAAACTTCACAGGATTTGTGTCTGTAGAGCTATCATTTAAAAATAATTCCCTATATTAGGATATCTTTCACCAGTCATTAACATATAGAAGCAAAAATAAAGTTGAATTTTTAAAATTGTGAGTGTGTGTTTGTGTGGGGGGGCTATGGCATGCATGTGGAGGTCAGAAGACAACTTGTGAGACTCTGATCTCTCCTTCTACCGTGTGAATTCCCTGGGATTACACTCAGATTATCTAGTTTGGTGACAAGCACATTTATCCACTCAGAGACCTTGCCGGTCACCGTTATTTAATGTAAATATGTGACTGTCTCCTCAACAATTTTTGAAATTCTTTTTACCATTTAATAATCTGACTAGCTTTATGGAAACCTGGTTTATCAGGGATGCACCATTTCCTTTCTGGAGCTTCCGTTCTATTCCATTGACCTGTCTATCCATCAGTGCCACACAATGTCAGATGTGTGTGTTCTCCAACTTTGCCATTCTTCGCCAACGTTTTGCTGACTCAGGATCCTCTGCATTTCTCTCCGACTTTCAGGGTCGGCTTGTCTGTTCGTGGGTGAAGAGACAATTGTTTTAAGTCGAGTTTCTGCATATGGAGGTTTACAAGTGTCGGAGATGCCATGGTTTGAAAGCAATGGCTCTTTACCAGGTGAGTGGAGTTAAGCAGACACTAACGGAGCCAGAAAGTTCTCTTCTGCTTTTTGGTTTCATGGCACTGGCTACATTGTGACAGAAGCAGACTTGAGTAGGTGTCAAGGAGAAATTGCTGCTAAGACTAAAATGTGTTACAATCATCTTAGCAGTCATCCCTTCTGCCAAAATCAACTTAAACCAATTGTAAATTTTCTAATGCAAATATGTTCTTTCTGTTGTCACCTTAGTCTATAATGTTTTCTCAACATTGTGTGCTCTGTGGACACCAGCACTTCTTCCTTATAAGGTTCACCTCTCACCCTTTCACTCTGAAAAAGCCTTCTATCTTTCAGGAAAACCAGGAAAGAAACTCTGCCGGAGACCCACATAGCTGTTCTCTTTCCCACTGGGAGTCACCTTCTCTTTCATCTAGAAAATTTCTATCCGGCCTCCCTTGTTGCTGAGAACAGAGAGGATCAGAACTGCTAGACTTGTTTTCTTCCAAAGGATCACTAGGACACGTTGGAGGGGTTGGACCTTGATCTTCTAATTAAAGAAGAACAAAGACATGGTCTTGTGCACAAGGTAAGTCAGTCACGCATGAAGGATGGTCTGGGCAAAGGTTGGGTTGCAAGAGCTCGGACTCAAAGCAGGGTATGGCAGAGCAGCGCAGGGTCGGAATGCCAAGTCTAAAGTGACCTCCACTTCCCCTTTGGAAGCACATCCATGTTTTTTACAGGCACGGGACATACACAGATGCCCAGGGCCCTTCCTTTCCTTTTCATTACACTGAAACAGAGCAGCACACTTGACTCAATGCCGTTTTTTTTTCTTTCATTCTCCTCCCATTGAAATGAAAGGAAAGCAAAATGGTCAGACCTGGGTCTTCATTCCTGATGCTCCAGGAGACTTTATGGACACCTCCCCACAAAAAGTCAGCTATGGCTAATGCTCAAATTAAGTGTGCTTATCAGAAGTGTGCCCTCTGTTCTTGAATTGGAGTGTGTGTGTGTGTGTGTGCGTGTGTGTGTGCGCGCGTGCGTGTGTACATGCATGCATATTTGTTTGTTTATGTAGAGTTACCAATAATCCCTGCTTCTGTATACACAAGTGCCGCTATTTCTAACAAGAAGAAGCTCTTCCTGTGTGTGTATATACACATGTTTATGTGTATCTACAGACGTATACATGTTCTTCTGTATAGGGGTGCTTGCATATGTGCTGGTGAAGTTGTACATGTGTACACATGCATGCGAAGGCATTATTTCTGAGACGGGGTTTCTCACTGACCTGGAGCTTGCTGAGGAGGCAAGATTGGCCGGCCAGTGACTGAGCTTCCAAAATTTTTCTTCTTGGGTTTTGGGATTTGCACACAGGCCCTCTTGACTGCAAAGCAAGCAGTCTATCCACTAAGCCACATTCCCAGCCCTATTTCTTTTGGATCTCAGGAGTTCTTAGAGCTCACTTTTAGCAACAGAAGTGATACCGGGCCTTGAAAAGCCTGTGAGAGCTTCTACCCTTACCATTTCAGAAGCCAGCCCGCACTGAAGACTTCTTGGGTTAGACTAGTAAATATGAAAAAAATGTGTCAATAAGAGAAGCACGTTGATTTATTCTGAAAAAGCGTGTTGTGTGGTTTGGCCTCCTGAGAAAGCAAGACTTTGTTATATAGTCGGAGTGGAGCAACTGTGTTTGTGGCATGCTGGGAAAAGATGAGAGACACGACCTATACCATGATGAATAGAAACCCAGAGACAAAAATTGGGGTTCAACCTGAATGTCAGAAAAGCAAAACAGCCAGCCGCTGGTTCTTACCTGTGCCTCAGTCCGAAATGGCGAGCCTGCCTCCAGGAATCTCAGAATGAAACTGTCCCCTCCTATCTTAGATCCCTCTCTAGTGCTGGGATTAGAGGTATGCATCCCTACCGCCTAGTTTCTATGGCAGACTAGTGCGGCTACTTGGATTAAAGGTGTGTGACACCACTGCCTGGTCTGTAAGGCTGACCAGTGCTGCTGTTTCACTCTCTGAACCTCAGGCAGTCTTTATTTGTTAAAATACCAATGAAACAACACTACAACTGCCCTTGGAATCCTATCTGTGTTCTATGCACAGCTTCTAGAAACATTTTCTCAAGAATAGGTTAGAGAAACGTTCAAAATGTCTCTGTTTTCAGGGTAAGAAGCATGTTGTTTTACAGGGTGGCACGGAATCAGTACCTGAGTGGGGTGCTCTCTGATGTTTGAGCACTTCTGAGTGTGGGGCATGCATTTACTTGGGATACAGATATTGCATTTAGCCACTATGCATGTTATGCAATCAATTTTTAGCAGACTCCTGCAGAGCCACCAAATGAGTCCAGGTCTCACCCACATTCCACTCTGTCTCACACTAATCACCCAGTTAAGAGACTAGTTGGGCTCGTTAACTCCCCTAGGTCTCCCGGGTAAATGCCAGCAGGGTGTGAAATGGGACCCTCGTGGATGAGAATGAGCTCCTCCACAGTCAGTTCCTTCCAGCTAAGAAGAATGGGATATCCAGGGATACTGGGGCTCCCTGACATGTTGACTCCGTTCACACCCATCCATTGATTCAGTGCAAAAACGCCTAATACTGACCGGGCACACGCCTTTCAAAAGAGCTTTACACACATTAATAGCCATCTTCAAAAATGTAAACAATTTTTTAAAAAGATTTTATTTATTTATTATGTATATAACATTCTGCCTCCATGTATGCCTACATGTCAGAAGAGGGTGCCAGATCTCATTACAGATGGTTGTGAGCCACCATGTGGTTGCTGAGAATTGAACTCAGGTCCTCTGGAATAACAGTCAATGCTCTTAACCACTGACCCATCTCGCTAGCCCAAAAATGTCAACGAAATTAAGTCTGTTTCTTCTACTACCATTAGATTCAAAGACAGGTCATCACTGAAACAAACAGAAAGCAAGCAAACAAAAACCAGCAAGGCCTTCTTATTTTATTTTATTTATTTTATGTTTTGAGACAGTTTCTCCTCTAGGTCAGATTGGCCTTTACTTGGGTGTGTAGCTGAGGTTGGCCTTGAACTGCTGAGTGAGAAGACGTCAGCCAGCCGTGGCCACAACCGGCTAGGTCTTCTTGGTTTAGCAGTCTATGACCTCAACCTTCTGACCCCCCTCATCCTATAGGCTTTCATAGTTTAAAGACCTCATTAGCATGAGAATCTAACACTTCCATCTGTACAGGAGATTCCCCTTCTGAAGTTTCACATGCTTTGCAGTCTGCTTCATTCTTTTTTTTTTCTTTTTTGTTCTTTTTTTGGTTTTTCGAGACAGGGTTTCTCTGTGGCTTTGGAGCCTGTCCTGGAACTAGCTCTTGTAGCCCAGGCTGGCCTCGAACTCACAGAGATCCGCCTGCCTCTGCCTCCCGAGTGCTGGGATTAAAGGCATGCACCACCACCACCCCGGCTAATCTGCTTCACTCTTTAAAATGTTATTTCCTCTTGATACACAATTTTAAGACATCCTGAGAAATAGAAAAATCAGTATTTACTTGACCCAAATCAGGGCAAGGGTCACAAAAGCAAAGCCCTGTTGCTGGACTATGGCTGACCAGGAGACTTCTTCCTGCGCTTGAGGTTGAAGAAGGAACAAGCAATTGCTGCCCACCGGCTTTGGAAACAATGACATCTGCCTGAGAAGTACTTCTACCCAAATAATAATGAAAGACAATTGGAGAGGCAGAGAGTTCTCCACCGGAGCCAGGGCCCTTCCTTTCATATAATCACCAACACTCCCCCATCCTCACCTTTGGGTGACTCAGTTGTGTATGGAGCTTCTTCCCCAGGAGTTTCCTTCTATGCAGGTATCTGAAAAAGCAAGCAAAACCCAGCTATATGCAATGAGGCACGAAGAATCTTTTAGGTGATCATGACCTCCAAACACATATCATTATAAATTTTGAGTTTATAACCCTTACTACATTTATAATTTCTCTTATAAAAGATATATATATATACATATATTATATAGACACACAATGATATGCTAATGTTTTATGCATCTTATAGAGAATCACATTTAAACATTAAATAAAATTAATATGCTAATATTTTTCCCAGCTGTCCAGGAGGAGGTCACGTTTCCCTTGGGATACTTGGTTTATGTGAAAGGGCATAAAAAGCATAATGATGGTGTCCAACCACAGTACTGAAATGCAGGTCAGAGAAGGATCACTAGAGAAGATGTTATATGAGATGACCCAGACGTCATTGGGGCAGAGAAAAGAGAAAAGAGGATCCCATTCAAGGACGTGCACACATATTCCATATCCAATGGAGATATATTTATTTCATCTTACATCTTTACAGTCCCTGGTGAAAGAAAATAGAGATGGAGTCAAGGGGCTGAGAGAAAAACAAAGGAAGAGAGAAGGCCAAAGAGTTCATGCAATGTCCTACATACAACTAAGTTCAGGCTGTGTCCAATGGGCCATGAAGAGCCAGCAAAGGAGACCAACCAACAACCAATCTCTCCACAACCACTGACGTTGTAATAGGTGATTCAGCTTTACAGAAGGCTCAACAGAGAGTACAGGTTCTTCTGGAAAATCTCTTTAACATGATCCAAGTTCTAAAATATTCTTTCTGTTTCTGTATTTACATACATTTGTATACATGCTCTAGCCTCAGCAGGAGCAAAGTAAAGGGCTCAGCCTTCTAGAAGATTCACTTCCCAGTAAAAATTCACTCTTTCATTCAACACACTCTGTTTATGATATACCTATTATTTGCCAGGCACAGTGTTTGTACTGGGTACAAGGCATCCTGGTTCTCTCAACAGTGTGGGGAAAATTATTAAAAGCAATGAGCGAATTTATTCACAAGCAAAATTTAGAAAAAACTAAAGTGACTATGAGAACATCACAAAAACATCAACCTTACACAGGTTCATGCATGAACAAGGGGAGAGTCCCCAGCCTCTAAAGGGTTTGACAAGAGTTGTTGAGGCTATGAGAATGCCACAAGCATCTTGTTTGGTAAATGGAAACAGGAACTTGGAAGGCTAAAAAGAAAAAAAAAAACAGGCAAAAGATAGCATTGTACTGTGGGCAGGGACCTAATGGTGCTGGCTGTGTAGGGCAAGCTAAGGAGCAGTGGTATATCATTCTGCTTTCTGTTGCTATGGCAAATAACATAAATAAAAGCAATTTATGTGGGGGGAAGGATCTATTCCATTTTATGTCTATGTCTTTACAGTCCCTTGGGAAGGAAAGTGTGGAGGCCCAAAAATGTGAGCCTGTTTCCACTTTGTGTGAGGGTCAGAGAGTTTCAGCTCCCTCAAAGTTGGTGTCATTCCACCCGGGCCATGGTTGGAGAGCTGGAATTTACTTCTATTCCTTCAAGGTTATTGTCTGTTTCTACCTCAAACAAAGGTCCCACCTAGATTTGGGTCAGAGTGTTCTGCTCTGTCAGGGTTACTGTCAACAGGTGTGGCTAATATTCAGACCTTGGGTTTCAGGTATTGAGAAGTAGACCTGTTTCTACCTCAAACAAAAGTCTAAGGATCCTACTAAGTTCTTACTCCCTTAGGGAGATAAGAATGGACTCCACTGAGGGGGTGATTTGCTCACAGAATGTTTTGGTCTAGGGTATGAGCATTACTTGTTTTAGCCACAGAATGTTTAACTAAGAATGCAGCCCACAACTTTCAACTATTCTGTCAATTTCCTTGTATCATGTTAATGTAGTTTTCTTTTTTCTTTTTTTACATCTTACTCCTACCTTTTGGGGGTCAGAGGTATTTTAAATAAACAGAAATTAAATGTGGGTGATTTTAGAATTCACTGGAACTCCCTTCTGGAGTCCCTGTGTTTTCTCTTCTATTATTTTCATTCACATCTTTGTGCTCTTTACGACTTTTCTAAACCCCATGTCCCTACCCTGGTAAGTGGTATCTATGTCAAAGCTGGTCTCTTTACAGGAAAGTCAGGGAAGGAATTCAAGGTAAGAACCTGGAAGCAGAGGCCATGGAGAGGTGCTGCTAACTGGCTTGCTCCCCAAGCAGATTCAGTCTGCTTTCTTGTATAAATCATGACCACTAGCACAGGGTTGGCACAACCCATAGTGACTGGGCCTATAGGGCCTATATGAAGGGAGCTGGACTGGAGGAGGCTGACAGTGGCGAGGAAAGGACACAACCAGACATTTGAGGATTACATGGGCAGGGCTTGATGATCATTTGGGAAAGTGTTGGGGACCAAGTTCCTGGCGTCTCCAGAACAATCAACTGAACAAAACTTTGGAAGAGTCTCCAGGAGCAGAGGGAAAACATCTCATGTCTGGGCAACAACAGAATGGCTGGCACTTCTAGAAGAAGATAGATTCTTCAGAGGATCTGGAATGACTTTGGGTCCAAACTCAAAGGGTGGCCTATTGCATTTCTCTCTGCCTCCAATAAATGGAGACAAGCCCGATGCTGCCTTCCAAAAGAGCACAGAGCTATTAAAAGCCTTAATGAAATCTGGAAGTGTGGTATTGATCAGGGGTGTTTTCTTCCAGTCACCACTGGGCCCTAGAGTGACTCAGAGAGCCCAGCACAGACATGAATCATCATTTATGCCCTACTACTGTCTGTAAAGAGGACACTCGCCCAGCAGCTTGGAGGACCACCTGGGAAACGGGTGGGGTGGACTCCTGCTGATTACTCAAACTAGACCACCCCTTCATAGGAATTGTTCCCACAATGCTCTTTTTTCAAGCAGATCCAGCCTCAAGCTCTGCTTCTTCTCTGTTTCCTTTACCCTGGTTCTGTGATTCTTAAGTGTATGTTGGTACCTCAGGCTCCTCAAAAACAACAGAAAGGCAGCGTAGATTAATCAAGAAAGAACATGGTTAGGTCTCCACACTAGGGGCGTTCTTGAGGGACTCACAGTAATGCTTCAACATGGACAGTGCTCCCTCCGTTATAAAGCAGGAGAGATGAAGTTTGGAGATAACAAGAGATTCATCCCCAAGTCATATCACTAACAAGTGGCAGAGAGGAAGGTGAACAAGCCATCACAATCCCCATGAGAATCTAAGAGTTGAGATAGCCTGGATAGAAAGATTGGGGGTTTGAACTCAGGCACTGTGGCTCCTCTTACTGGCCTGGATTCGTCTCAGGAAGGTATTTTTTTTTCACGGTATAACTTTGCATATGACATCATTGGAAGACAACAATTCTGAGCTAGCACGAAATTCTTTAGCATGACTCAGGAATGACAGATAATCAAAGAATGAATGACACAGAGGCCCAACAGACATGCTCAATCCCATGAGCATTTATGTGTGTGTTTCCAAGGACAGTGAGCCCAGAACCTTGGATACCTGTCATGTAATTACCCATAATCTACAACATATGGCTTAAGCCTTCTGTGCCTCAGTTTCCTTGCTGGTAAAATGAGTTAATCACTTACATGAGACATTTCACGGGATTGTTTTTATAGCACCCAACTCTTTGAAGCTTTCAAAAATCCCAGTCTTTGTCTCTTTCCAAGAAGAAGAGATTGAAGGGAAAGAAAGGAAGATACAGGGGTTTTCACTCCTGAAGGATTACTCTTACTGAAGACGTAGTTTTTAAGGAGGAATCCCGGAAGGAGCTATGTGAGAACTCAGTGTGCTGAGACGAGGCAATGTGTGTGATAGGATGCACAGAGACGGTAGAGTCAGCATTCCGGTGAGAGAGATAGGAAGCACAGAGATGGTAGAGTCAGTGTTCGGGTGAGAGAGATAGGATGCACAGAGATGGTAGAGTCAGTGTTCCGGTGAGAGAGATAGACACACAGAGATGGTAGAGTCAGTGTTCGGGTGAGAGAGATAGACACACAGAGATGGTAGAGTCAGCGTTCCGGTAAGAGAGATAGGATGCACAGAAATGGTAGAGTCAGCGTTCCAGTGAGAGAGATAGGACACACAGAGATGGTAGAGTCAGTGTTCCGGTGAGAGAGATAGGACACACAGAGGCAGTAGTGTAAGCGTTCTAGTGAGAGTTCTCCTTGTCGGAGAGGGAGAGGGGAAGTCTAGTACTTTTCCAATTTGCTTTGCGTTTTCACAGTTTGCATATGCCTCACCCAAAACACAGTGCAGGCCACCCACAAGAAGCACTTTAGACCATTGGTCTGATGGGAAATCCTTCCCCAGAGGGATAGGTTGGACACTAGGACTCATATATCCACGTATCTGGACTCCAGATAAACAGACATGTGCAAAGGGATTGTCTCCACCCTCCTCTCAGGATACGGGGTCATGGAACAGCAGAGGCATGACCCAGAGATGGGATCCAAGTGTGACATGAGGACAGAGAGGGGGTAGAATGGGAAAGCAAGAGGGAAGAGTCAGGAAGCAGAACACTCAAGGGTGGCAAGGGAAAAATGGAACTCACACATTATGAAAGGAATTGCAGGCTTGTGCAGCATGGTGTCAAGGATAAGGACTGTACTTTGTTGGTTTCTTGATCTGTACTGCCCGGTATCACGCTGGCCCACAGTGGGAACTTGGTTCATGGATGATTCAGTCACCACCTGTGGCAGAATGGTGGTCACCTCGATCCTTGGATCTCTCTCTCTCCTGCATCACACACGGATCTCAGCACTTGAGTGAAAAGGGGTTAGAAGAGAGGCCGGTGGGTAAACAGGAGAGTCCAGCACCCCAGCTCTGCATGCTGGAAGCAGGGAAAGGCCCCAGGGTGAGAGTCATTTTAACTCTTGGTGTAACAGCATGGAAAGACTCAAGGGTGAAACTGTGCAACTCTGCATTGAGACAGGAGAAACAAGGCCAGAACGATGGTTGTGGGAGATTCTCTCTCCAGCTGGATCAAGCCATCCTGGATATTCTTTATCCTGCTGCTGAGACAGACAATGCAAATTTTCATCTTCCTTCTCTGGATTATCATTTTGACCTTGCTAGATGTGTGCTTGCCCTTGATGCTGAGGATACTCCTTGGAATGGAGTCAGAGGGTGGGGGATGGTAGAGACCTTAGCTGGATACTAATGTGTATAAGACCCTGTATGTGTATAAGGGCATCCCTGGATTCTTTCAATCCTTACCGGGCCTGGAAGAGATGTTCTCCTGGGTCCATAAGGAACTATATGTCAATCGAGGGATTCACAACACACTCAAGATTAATCAGTTGATGAGTTACAATTTTCCAAGCCTTGGACCTTGCTCCAAGATTTGGAGTGGTGATCACGGTGATGGCAGGAATGCTGATGAGGATGATAACAAGGACCAGGGCCACTATTTTATCACGGTGCTAGCATGTTTACAAAGACATTGAGGTTCCAGAACATTGAACGAGTCTCCTAAAGTCATACGGTTTGCTGATGAGTCCCTAACAACGCAGCAGAAAGTTCCAACAGTGTGCACTGCCCTGCTGACATGGAGGTTCCCCGGGCCTGTAGGTGAAGGGGAAGGGGTGAGTGTGAGGAAACAGGGGCTGAGGAGATGGCTCAGTGAGTAAAGAACTTGCTGCACCAACAAGATGGCCTGGGTTTGGTTCCCCAGAAACCCCATAAAAGTCAACTGTGGGGGCACATTCCTGTAATCCCAGCACGTGGTGACAGGAATCTTCAAAAGCCTGCCGTGCAGCCAGACAAAGTGAAGCACTGAATTTCAGTGGGTAGAAATGCTTGCCACAGAATCTAGCGACCTGAGTGCAACCCACACGACCCACACAGCGCAAGGAGAGAACTAACTCCTGTAAGTTGGCCTCTGACCTGCACACATGTGCCATGGCAAGAGTATATTATCAGTCTATCAATCTATCTATCTATCTGTCTGTCTGTCTAAATGAATAAATACAATAACAAAAGTATTAAGTGGGTGAACTATTAAAAAAACACTTAAAGTCAACCTATGGCCTTCACATGTTCACTGGCAGGAAAGCCTGCCTGCACATGTGTACATATGTACAACACACACACACACACACACACACACACACACACACACACACACACACACTGCATCTCTGCACACATACACCAAAAATAAAAGAAAACACATTTCCTTGCTCCTTGCTCCTTGAGGAACATTACCCCATATGGCACTAACCATTATCACAGCAGCTAGACAGGCCCTGTGAGTTTACTGCCGTCTTCCCAGGGGTGACTTGAAGGCTTCCCAGGGGCAATTTGAAGTCTTATTGCTCAGATTTCAGGGTGCTAATATCCCATCACAGGGAGAAAGTCCGACCAGAGAATCAGCTTGGAAAGCAGTGCCTAGGAGAGAAGCACAGCCATATACTCTCGGTTTTCTCCTTTATTGATCCGTTTTTCTCTTCCTCTTACAGAGCTCTAGCATCCCTGCAGCCGAGCTCATCAGTGGGCCTTTAAAGGTTTCCTATTGATCCGCAAAACTATTGTCTCAGTTTGCATTTTCGCTTTTGGAAACATCCTCTGCCTTTTGGTCATATTCTGTATTTAGTTTGCACACCAAACATGGCTTCTTTTCTGGGAGCAGGCAGCAGACATCCTGGGCCCAAGGCTGAAGATGGATCTGACCTGCTGATCCTGTAGAATGCTTGGCTGGGCGTTCCAGGAAGTCTGCAGCATGAAAGAACAACGGAGAGAGTTGGAAGAGGGGTGAGGGTCTAGCTCGGGCCCCGTGATCTTATCCCAAAGAGGGAAAGGACCAGCAAAGCAAGAGCTGCCATTTGCCGAGCAGCTTTCTTGGTTTTCAACTTCAAGACAAGCATGGGAAGGAAAATTATACAGGTGAACAAACCGAGACTGAGAAATAATTATTGTCTGGAAAAATTCAACTTCGAGTAAATCCTTGTTTTACTCATGACCCTCTGCATACTGGTGTGTGTGGGGGGGGTAGGTGATGTAGGTGTGTGAGTGAATGAGTATGCACATGCACTTAAGTATGTGTTTGTTTTGTGGAATCTTGAGGTCAATATCACATCAGCTGTCTCCTCTGATCACTTCTCACCTTGGGGTGGGGGACAAATAGGGTCTCTCAGTGAACCTGGAGCTCATCGGTTTGGCTAGGTTGGCTGGCCAAGAAGTCCCCTGAATCTTCCTGTCTCTACCCCATTCCCTCAGCACTGGAGCTGCATACAACACCTGACCATCTACATGGGTGCTAAAGATCTGAACGCAGGTGCCCCTACTTGCAAAGTAAGCACCTTACTCCTGAGCCATCTCTCCAGTCCTCTGACATATTCGGTGGTGCTTTTCTAGACATTTAGATTTGTCAACTCAAGGATGAAGATCATGCCAGAACATTCTTGATTGTTTAGTGGTTCTGTCAAGTGATGGATCTGGGGCCCTTAGTAGGGGGTGCAGTGCAGAGGAAATACCCAGTAACACTGGAGGGTATATCCCTTCCTATCGGATCACTTCCTGATGGTATTTATGCTTCTAGTTCTGCTCCCCTTTACTAGAAAAGAACCCAGTTATTCTGTCTAAAGCTATCACTTCATGTCAATATAGATTCCAGATGGTAAGAACATGCATGGTTCTCATAGTGATGGGCACTGCTCTTCCATTCTTCCCTAGCTCCTCAGACTACACAATCCAACCATCTCCAGCATCTTTGGAAGTCCTTTATCGTTGGTCTTCCTTTCACATATCACCAACTGACCCTGCTCTGAGATGCTTCCTCTAATCCCCTTGAACCTTCTCAGCACTTGTCTTTGACCTTCCTTGGTCCTAGGTCCTGTCTTCTGGCTAACCTTCCTCCCAGCCATCAACATGCTCACGGCTCTGAGTTCTGCTTGTCTCCGTCAGCCTCTCCCTAGCCCTTCATAACTTCACCTGCAAAGGGCTCTCCTGCCTTGACGTCTGGGCCATTTTACTAGTCCATTCATTCTTTCACCCGGAAGTCTCCACAGGGTTTGTGCACTGCAGGAGGCAGTAGGGTCAGTAAGCTCTGTTGGAGGAGACGACACAGCACAAGGTGCTCCAGGTCTCTCCTGTATCCATGATCACATGATGTTCAGGATGTCCTATCAATTTTTTGGCTTTCTATTGAAAACCTTCCTTCCTGAAAAGCACTCTAACCACACGTAGCCAGAGACAATTATCTACCTTTTATCTCTCCTGTTCCCATTATTTGGTTCACTTCTGTCTTTGCCTGTCTCCTCTTAGATTAATACTTGCATGTTTATCTTGTGCCTGATTGGACTGTGGTTTTTTTTTTGGGGGGGGGGACAAGCAGCCCTCCAGTTTCAAAAACTACCTGATGAACTGAATATTGTCTTTTCTACAACTATTGAACTTTTTCTCTCGCCTGTTTATCATGGCCCACAAAACGGAGGCAAGTCTACAAGACTCAGTGTTTTTCCTTCCTTACAGCAGGGCCCAGTTCACCACAGTTAGAGTTGGAAAGACACACCCTGTCTCTGATGCTATGCCCTTGAAACATGCCTCTGCACACAGTTACACCAAACAAAAGATCATTTTTCTCAGTGGAGCCCTCATATCCTCCAGGTCAAGATCTGCATGTCACCGGGCCTCCAAACGCCCTTGGCCCCACCAGCTGCTGTTGTCTGCATATGCATTATTTGCACCTGCTGTAGAGAAAAACAAGAGACTTAAAACTGAAGCAGGATGAGGGCGAGGGTAGCTCAGTCATTAAAGTGGGTGCCTTGCAAACATGAAGATCTCGGCTCAGTTTCCAGGACCCATGTGAAAAGATGGGGTTGGCAGATCCAGGAGGCTCCCTGGGGCCAAGTTAGCATATATACAAGCTCTAGACCAATGAGCCACACGGACACGGCCTCAAAGGAAGTCGATTGTGTTCCTGAGGATGGCATCTCAGGTGGCCCTGTGTTCTCCAAAGACACACACGTTTACCAGTGCCAACATATGCACCTGAAAAGCTCTCTCTCTCTCTCTCTCTCTCTCTCTCTCTCTCTCTCTCTTTCTCTCTCTCTCTCTCGCACGCAAACACACACACACACACACACACTTAAAAAGTTAAATGTGAAACTTATTCCATGGTAGTTCCAGAAACTGAAAGTGTGAACTTAAGCTTCTAATAGGCCTCAGAAAAATCCAGGGAGCAATCTGCCCCTCACATGTCTGGCAGTATGGGAGGGGGTCAGAGATCCTCATGGGATCTTAGCTTGTGGCAGCATCATTCCAGGCTCTGCCTTCATCTTCGCTTGTCCTTCATACGTCTGTCTGCCTCTGTTTTGTCGCAGGTAAACTAGTCATTCCACTGAGGGCACACTCTGAACTGGGACAAGCCTGTCTCAACTGCAAAGGTTCTCTCTCCACATAAGGTCACTCTATGTGGTTCTGGGAGGAGATGAATTAGATGACTCACTTCGTTCAACCTTATACATCCAACTCTCTCTGTGTATGGATTCCCCAAACACCCCTGATTGTATCGCTCCAGGCCTCCAAACTCTAAAGCAATCCTAAGATTTTCACTACCCTGACCGCCATCCGCAGTCTAATTTCTATTTCCTGCTTATATTTTAAGCATTTAGAAGAAGTCCCAGCTGAGAGAAAGTAGAAGCCCCAGGGGACAGGATGTCAATCAGCCTCCTTCCCTGGCACAGCGGCACAGCGCATGGTTCACAAAGGGTCCCGCAGCTATCTGTTGGGCAAAGGTGGGTCTCTCCCGAGTCTCTTCCCAGTCCTCCATCTTTGAAAGGTGCTGCCACTCTATCATCTCCTCTGGTCAGCATTTACTAAGTAAAAAATTAGGTGCTCTCAATAAATACTTGTTGGTTGATTGATTAACCCATCAGCCTGGTTTCCTGCTCTGAGGCATTTTTAAACATGGATCTCCAGGGGGCCAGGGTAGGGGGCATAAGTGGGGCAAAGGATGGGCACGGAGACACTGGGTCAGCAGTCCCACCTTGAAGCTGCTGGGGGCCTGCCCAAGGCTTCGATCTGCCTGAGAGCCCACTCTGGATTCTTCCTAGGGAGGTCAGCACAATGAATTTGAGGGCCATGGACTGTGGGAGTAGAATTCATGTTAATAGCGGATGTAATGTATCTCCTTTCTTCCCCATGAAGAACAATCTAGAAAGGGAGAGCTGACCCTGAATTAGAGATATGACTAGAACCCCTGCTGTCATATACCTCACCCTGGGTCTGTGTCATGAAGAAAGTACATGAGTGATTTCCTGTAGGTCACATGTTTTAAACACACCCGGCTTTGCTGCAACTGGTACCTGAATCTATAGAGATCTGAATAAGATTATCCTTAGGATGAAGGAGCATCCATTGGAAGCCCTGGGGAACAGACCAAGGCAAAGGATGCTAATGACTGTGGAGGGTCCTAGCAATGAGACTCTGTGGCAGGAATGATGGTGAATATGCTCACACACAGTCCCTTCCCCTCTTAGGATACCACCACAGTTCTTTGAAGACTCCCACTTAAAGTAGTGCCAACTGAGAGAAGAGGGGAAGATAGGATGGAGAATAGGAGGAAGGAAGAGGAGCAGGAGAGGAGGGAGGAACAGGAGCAGGAGAGGAGAGAGAGAAGGAAGGATGAAAAGACGAAAGTAAAACGAGAGAGAAGAGGAAAAGGAGAAGAAAGGAAGGAAAGAAACAGGAGAGATAGAGGCATGAAAGAAATGGAGGAGAGAGGAAGAGCAGGAAACAGAAGAAGGAGAAAGATGCAGAAAGATATGGAGAGAAAGAGGAAAAGAAATAAAAGCATACATACATACATACATACATATTGAAAGAGAGAGAGAGGAAGGAAGAGGGAGGCCAGGGAACTTTAACCTTGAATTTGGCCGTTGGTCAGTTGTTGACCACATCTTGCGCACACACAAAACCTCTTAGCTCCACCATCAGCAGCTGCAGCCTGAAGTAGGTCATGCATCTAGCAAGGACTACGCCATTGCCATCCATTACTTTACTTTCCCGTGGTCATTTTTCTGCCTCTGAGCAGCCCACGTCACCCATCCTCTTAGCACTTACTCCTCTGGGAATTACAGTGCTAAAGCCTGCTTTCGGCTTATCTTGTTTCAATTCCCCTGTATCCATTTCAATCGAATCACTAATGCCACTTATTTTCAGATTTTGTGTGCTTAATAGATTGAGGTCATGTGTCCAAGAAGATAATTATCACTCAGGGCAGTGATTGAATGGTACTATTGTCTTCCAAATATTAGGAAAATCAACGGGGCTTTTGTTATGACATCACTTGAGGTGCAGGAGTATTTGAGTGAGTGAGTGTGTGTGTGTGTGTGTGTGTGTGTGTAAGAGAAAGACAAGGAGAGAATGTATTTGCGCATGCAGTTCCTGAGTGATCACATGACTCAATGTGCCATTCCAAATTAGCAGAAAGTTAACTAATAGAGGCAAAGTGGGATTTTAGTAGGAGATAGGCCTGTACTACCCAGCAACATTCGCCATGAAAGAGTATCCTGCAGAAGTAATGTCTGGGTTCCTAGTGAGTGGCAGCTGGCAACCCTTGACTGTGAGTCACCTCAGTCATTACCTTTTGCCACTCCTTGAAGGACGAGCAGCACTTTCCCACTGATCCCTGTAGGGACATATCTGATTGACAACACTTCCACTAAGGGCTCCTAGTCACAAAGTACCCGTGCGGGGTGATGCGAACTGAGGGTCACCATTCATACCAAAGGACTGACCCAGAGGAATCCGAGGAGAAATTTGCAGTCCAGATTCAAGGCAGGAACGGAAGGTGCTAGAGACCAGGAGCATAAAGAGAAACAGCTTGGCATTTTGTTCTTTGTATTTTGATTCATCAAGGGTTGGTAGTTGATAAACCCAATGTTGAAATGCCAAGAATGGCCTCTCCTGTGTGGCCAGTCAGCTTCCACGCATCTCTGAGCTCACCCCTGATCTAGATCTAATCCCCATAGAACCCAAGACAGCGAAGCTGCCAGGACTGGGTTTATGTTGCAGTCTATCCAGTGGTATTTTATGCCCTAGTCAGTCTTTCTCTTCCTCAAGGTCATTTCCACCCTTCACCTCTAATCAGTATCAGCATAGTGCTATCAAGATGAGCCTGTCGGTCTAGAGACTGCTGGATGTAAAGATGCATCCTAATTTGATCTTCCTGTGTCATCCATGGGGTAACTGATCATAGGGGAAAAGCTTGAACCACAGTTCTCACGTGCCTCAGTGACTTCCTAAAAAAATATGAATAGCAACATCCATATTACCCACACTAGTCTATTAATGTCCTAACTCTGTTCCAGGGATGAAGAGGATGGCTTTCTCTAATAGACGTTATGTTTTTATGTTCATCAGATTTCCATCACTGTAGCAAAATACCCAAAACAACAGCTCCCGAGGAGGAAGGATGTTTTGCCTCACATTCACAGAGTTTTCTGCCCGTGATCAACTGGCTTCCTTGATTTGAGCCTGCGATGAGACACAGCATTGTGATGAGGGGTAGCACGGGACACAGTGTAAGTGTTCACATCACTTTGGACAGAGAGAAAAGAGGGAGAGGAAGGGTTCAGAGTCCCAAAATGTCTCCTAGTGACCTAGCTTCCTACCACCAGATCCCACCTCCTAATAGAAGCCATTTTGCCGTTTCCATTTTAACGGTAATGTGTAGTGTAAAAACTGACGGTGTATATTCCACAGATTTAGATAATAACATACTTGAAACAATAAGCTGGACTTGGTGGTCTAAGTGGATTCAGTTAGAAGTAAAGTTGAGGAAGACATGTACGTGAACTTCTGTATGGAAATAGTTCACCAAACTTGTCTACAAAATGCTGTATTTCCATTTGGTAGTGAACCTGTTGGAGTGTATTTGACACATGTGTGATGGAGAAACATGAAGAATAGAAAATTAGCAATGTCCCAACATTTATTTTTCACCATTGTCTGTGAGTGCCTAGCATCCCAAGGACACTGCATGGATTCTTCCTCTACTGTTTATAATGATTTGGAGGTGCAGGATGCAATCCACTCTCCCATATTTCCTTGCTGCCCTCAAGAGCCCAGCAATCAACTCAAGAGTGAGTCAGGTCTATAAACAGTTAATATGAGTTTGTGAATGCCAGATGCTAAAATTAAGCTGTATGTGAGCCCCAGGAGAGAAGGGGATCTGTCAGGGTAGGTTGTCTGAAAAGTTTTATGCAGGTCATAGTTAGATTGGCAGGATTTCTAGACTGTTCTGTCTGTCCCTTGGCATTCACTGGTCCTTCTGTACCTTTCAATGGGTTTCCAGGAGGTGGCATTTATAGGTGATAGCAACAGCCTCTGTCACTGTCCAGCTTCGTTTAGATCCCACCATAGAGATGTGCCATGGAACCTTGAGAACTCATCTCCTTCTGGAAGTTTCTATGTTAGGTTTCTGGTCAGATCACCAACAGAGCAGGATGTCTTCATATGAAATTCTCCTATTCATGAGTTATTTCCTGAATAGAATGTCAGAACCCTGGAGGAAGAAGGGCATGCAAGAGAGTGAATGACACCCTGAGTTTCAGTGGTAGGACCCTAAAGTGATACTTTCCAGGGTGAGTGCCCCTGTTTGGTTTGGCTTCAGTCTTCTAACAGGGGTTCTTGCTATTGAGCCCCGACTGTCCTGGAATGCACTATGTAGCTTAGCATGGCTTAAAAGTAGCAGTGATCCTTCTACCCCTGCCTCCTGAATGCTGGGATAACAGATATAATCACTCTCTCTCTCTCTCTCTCTCCCCCCCCCCGATCTAAACCCATGAGATGCAAGAGTAAATTCTAAATGAGTCATTCCCCCCAGTTAATCCTCTCTAAAGTGTATCTCACCAAAGCCTTGAGTGTTTCTCAATGGATACAGGTTGACTATCAAGATTAGCCATCACTCTCCCTCTAACTGCTGGTTAAAGTTCATGTCTGTTTCTCTGTAGCCTTTGACTTGTCTGTAGAGGAATGTGAAGATGGCAGAGGGTAGGACCAGGGACTTCCATAAAGTGGGAATACTCTTCTGGGCAGACAAGAAGTATACATTAAGATGAAGAGAAGGCTAAACCCTGTTTACAAATGCAAAAGTACTATTAATTGGCATTAACAATCTGCTTTGTGTCTGACCTATTTCTTAATAATTCTGAAAAGATCATCCCATTTCCATAGAAGAAAATGGAGCCACAGCTGTTGCACTGGGCAGCTTTCCTACTCAATGGCAAGGTCAAAATGCAGTTCAGATTCTAACACTGTTTCTCTGTGTGTATTAGGACTTTAACCAACCTCTCAGGAACAGTCTAGGCTTCAAACACACAAACAAGTCTTTCTTGAGGGGGACCCCACATGGGAAAAGCATCAGATACCGGTGCATCTTTACACCCTTTGGGGTCCTCCCTATGGCTTACCCTTTGATGGGTTTTTAAATTTCTTTTCTAATCCAGAAAAGCCCTCCAATCTTCATTAGCTAAAACACCCTCTCCACACGGAGCCAGAACTTGGCTTCGTCACTCTCCAGCCTCCTCCAAGTTAATAACTGTCCGTCTTGCACCTGGCCAGTCGTGTGTGAGCCCCTAGGCCCTGAACTCTGGCCAGCGACTATATCTGAGCTGGGGCCCACCTGCTCCTCGAAGAGCTAAAGTCTCCAAACTGAGCTTGCATAAAAGAATTCTGCTGTGGTTAGGCACAGTGTGCTCGCAGGATAAAAACAGGGCTTCGGGCACACAGGACAAGGAATGTTCCAGAAAACCTGGCCTTGTGACAAGACTTAAAAGAAGGAAAAGCTTTACATTTCAATAAATTTCCATATGCAGTAAGTTTATTGTATCTTTCAACGTTTTCTTTCCATGTTCATTATTGGATTTTTGAGAAACACTTGTTTAGGTAAAGGGGAGAAACTCAGTCCCCATCTTCAAAGCGGTCCAGGAAGGATCTTCTGTATTTGCATTTCAACGTACACATATTATCATCACCAGAATGCACTGAAAGCCGAAGAAACAGAGTGAAATTCGTGAGAAAGCAGAATCTTACACAAAATGTATTAGACTTGTGCCTTTAGTGGGGCTGCCTTGTGACCTGAGGCACGTGGATAGCTCAGCCTGGGACACTGGTTACTGTTTGAAGCAGAAGTGAACCCCACAGGCTCCATCTTTGGGTGCTCAGTCTCCAGCTTTGGCTGCCTTCCTTCACTGTCTGGATGGTTGTGGAGCCTGGCTGGAAGATGCAGGCTAAGGATGGGCCATGCAATGCCTACCCCTTATTCCAACGCTGCTTATCCTGCTCTCCGGGTGGTTTCCATGTGACCAGGGGCAGCCTCCTGTCCCCACCATTGTGATTTGAGTCGTTCGATCACATCTTCCATTCTCTACTGGACTGAAGCAGCAAGAACAAGTCCTAACTCCCAAGTTGTTATCAGGAATCAGTAACTGACATAGCATTTAATGGTCACAACTACGCCGTGTTTTATTTTTGTTGCGATAAAATACCCTGGCGAAAAGCAGTTTAGGAGAGAACAGTTTTTATTTTAGCTTACAATTCGGGTTCACGGTCCATGCAGGAACTTTAAACAGTCAGTCATATTGCATCCATTCTCTCTCTCTCTCTCTCTCTCTCTCTCTCTCTCTCTCTCTCTCTCTCTCTCTCTGTGTGTGTGTGTGTGTGTGTGTGTGTGTGTGTGTAAACCAACATTTAAGATAAGTGTGTTTTCACGTAATTGTCCTTCAAGGATTAGAACCATACATGATGACTCTTACTGTTCCTGTTCCCTTCCTCTATTCCCGAGACAGTATAGACTGCTTTGCCATTCATTCCCTAAAACATACATGTCCAACACCAATAAGCACTGATACTGACATCTTCTATAAACGAGAATACCAAGTCTCAGAGGTTACACATCTTGTCCAAGGTCACAGTTTGAGACTGTAGTGAAGTCCCAGTCCAGACCCAGGCTTCCTGGGTTCTGCAGCTCACACGGCAGACAGCTTGCACAGGGCATTTTTGCTGATGAGCGGCCTGCTTTGCACTGTCTCTGCAGAGCCTGGCCCCTGTCGCTGTGGGTACTGAGTGTGGCATCCTTCTCCTCTGTCCTTGGCATGTGAGTGGTCGGAGGGCAAGTTCAGGGAGGCTGAGGAGTTGACCCAATCATAGTCTCCCCAACAGAAGCACAGGCATGGGGATCCTGAGACACAGAGACTGGCCAGGGGGCCTTGAGGCAAACATCCCTGGACTTTGCAGGGAACAATGAGCACACTGAACTGCAGGTGACCTGGCCTGCTAATCACTCCCTGATTACCAGCTAATCAGTGCCTTGTTTGGGACATGAATCCCAAATCCCTTTGGACTGGGCTGGGCTCTGGCAGGGCCCAGTCACCAGACTAATGTGGCAGGGGTGAGGCAGGGGGTCATGTGTTTCAGTACAGAGTGGCCAAAGGCCACCTTCAGGGGAGCGGTCACGCGATCTGTCTCTCTTCAGCTGGCTCTGGACACCCACAGAGCTTGTCAGCAGAGTAACCATGAATAGAAGGAGAGGGAGGAAAAGGGCAACCCCTCCCTTCTGGACTCTGCAGAAGAAAGTCAGGAGGCCCTTACAGGCACAGTGTGAACAACAGACTCCGTTTTCAAAACTAACAAAATCAGTCTTGACTGAGACGGTAAAATAACATCCAGCGTTAACGGGCTCAGGGCTGCTTCTATAATCAGGGCTACACCACTTTCATCACCACCGCCATCATCACCCTCACCATCAGTCCCACTAGCATCATGACCATAGTGTCGTGAACACCAACACCATCATTATCATCGCCACCACTGCCATAACCACTTCTATCAATACCACCAGTACCACCATCACCACCCGTATCACAACTACCAATATCATTATCATCACTATGACTACCATTTCCTATGTCACCACCATTCTTAGGACTACTGCCATCACCATCACCATCACCACCATCACCACCACCACTACCACCACTACCACCACCACCACCTCCAACACAGATATCATCACCCTCACTATCACCAACACTACAACCACTCTCACCATTCCCACCATTATCAGCATCAAAATCACCCTTGCCAGCACAACCGACATCAACACTGCCACCACCATTACCAGCAACAGCATAACCATCACGGTTCCCTCAACAACAATGCTGCCACACCATCACCACCGTGACTGTGACCCCCATTACAGACACCACGACCAGCACTACCGACACCATAACTACCATTATCACCACCACCTGCTCCACTACCTCAACCACGTACATCTTCACATTTTAAGGTGATCATGTTCACCGTCCTTCCACCAACAACATCACCACCACTAGCTTCAGCTTCTATAATCAGGGCTACCTGTCACTGGTTTCACCACTGTGTACCACTCTATGTCCGGGACACGCTTTGGACAAGTGTTTCGAACACACAGATTTGAAAGTCAAACAGGGTCTACTCCGAAAATACCAGTTGTTTGAATTAATGTTAGGACTTAGTTTCCCCAAACAGAAAGGGGCTGGTAGCAATGCAAGTACCCCAGACTGGCTTATGCAGGAAATTCAAGTTCACCCTCGTCATTGTCATCTTTGTCCTTATGTCTGCCCCACTCCAGTCCAACGCACAGCTCATTTTCTGACAACTGGCTCCTCGACCCTAGCGTTATGGGAGCCTCTCTCTGCTGGCATTGAAAGCAGGGCTCCAGCCATTGCAGTCTTGGCAGAAGAAAGTCTTAGCTTTTGAAGCAGCTATTTGAGTTCGAGCCTAGATCTGCTTTGTAAAAGTCAACCGACCTGGAAAACTTGCCAAATCTCCCAGGCATGTCAATCTTTTTCTTGGAAAAGTATGGGAAGGGGATGTGAGATAAGCCATATAAAATCCCTGCCAATCACAGGCACAGAGCAGGCAGCCAATCCATCAAGGAGAGGACATTCATCCCCATTTCATCTTTGAACACACAATTCCCAGGCACTGGAAAACATGTGCCTTGTCTGTATAGGCCCCTCATGGGGGCTCATGCCTGTTTCCCTCCCTCTTCTAGATGGAGCGGAGCTGTACGCTCTGACCAGCTCTGTGGGTGTACTGCCGAGGCCTCATAAAACGCTACCTTTGACCAGCTGATTCAGTTCTCGGAAGCTGGTCAATGTTTGACTATCTTTCTCCAAACATGTAAAAAAAACAGTTCATCAGGTTAGCTCAGATGAATTACTGCGCCTTGGGAGATTTCCAGATTCTGGATCTCCTTCAGAAACAGTTGAGTTCTATCCCGTTCTTAGGAATACAGCTCCCAGTCCCACTCTGGGGACCCCTAATCGCCAATACAAATGTGAACACTTGGCGGTGTCTTACAAGAAGACGCCAATCTCTCATTTCCTGCTTCGGGAATGGAGCCTCAGGTCCTGGATCTCCCAGAGGAAGGATGGTAGACCAGCTGTCCTTTATCCCATCTTATTCTTACAGCTCTCAGGCCTTGGCAATTGCCTGATGAGCATTAGTGTAATAGAGGCTCTTCCAACGTATTTTCGCAGTAAGAGGAAAAGGAAAAAAAGAATCTTGTTGCATCCGTGACTCTCCTGTGTTCTGAATAGAGTGCTACCGTGTGTATTGACTGCTTCAGCTGTTCCTGGGAGAAGGCAAGAGGCAAACTGAAGGGAGAAAGGGTTTATTGGGCACTGGTCTGAGGTTTACCCGTCACGGTGAAGTTCTGGCAGTAAGAGAATGCACGTGTGTCATTGCATCTGCTGCAAGGAAGGAGAGAATAATGGCAGAGCAGGGAGCAGGCTCAGCTTGCTTTCTGTTTTCTGGTCAGTCTGGGATGCCAGTCCACAGAATGGTTCTGCTGCTGGTAGATTGGTGACCCCAGCTGATGGCCAGAAGCTAATCTAATTTAGACAGTCCCTCTAGGATGTGCGCAGAGGCACATCTCCCAGAGGATTCTAAACCCTGGGAAGGGGACGGATCACACTAACCACCATACTTTGTGAAGCCCATTACAGATCTCTTTGAGGAACTCCGTCTTTGGCACTGAAGCATGGCCTATACGAGAGGTCAAGAACAGTGGTGATAAATCCCAACACTATATAGAGAAGGGGTCAGTTAGCACCCGCTTGGAGAAACACTGGGTCACACCCCACTCCTGTGATATCAGGACAGGTAAACTGACAACAAAGAAGACTCTAACAGTCATTGCGCTCCTTGACGGATTATCCACCATTTGAAAAAGTTACTGAAGACAAAAGGAACTGACCGACAGAGAGCTTATAAAAATTTTTTTGAACAGTTTTAGATTCAACATGCTTGTTACAATCTAGAATCTTCCGAGTTGGCCGCTTTTATTTCACAGCTACCAGTGGACGGCATCTAACGTATGGTGCAGAACAGTGCTGTGTTCAGAGTTTCATGGCACCGAGTCAGCATGGCTGCTTTCCTTATTCTGTGCACCCAGCACTGCTGTTTTAAGATCTCAACTTCCTGCGCCTGGTAACCCCAGGTGATGGATCCCAATAGCTTCATGACTTCATTAACCTCTCATTTCTGCAAGAATACCCTGGCCTGTCACCTCGCTGCTCCAGTAACCCCACAGGCACAGACACATAATATCCTGCCCCATTCTCTCTCATGAATCTGAGCAAGGATTGCCAGCAAGTCATCCAGAACTGGAGGTAGGGGCCGGAATCTCCACTTTTGGGAAGCTTATTCTTTAGAGTGAGGCTTATGTGAGAAATTATGTTTTCTCATTCTCTCCTTTCCTGCTTTAACAGCATCTATAGACTGTGTAAATTACAAACAGTGGAAGTGTATGTAGTTCACAGTTCTGAAGGCTGTAGGGCCACAACTGCTAAGGGTCCTCTTGCCATGGCAGAACATGGCAGAAAGCTGGCCGTGCACAGAAAGATACACACACACACACACACACACACACACACACACACACATATATATATATATGAAAGAGCTGTGGAGAGTGAGCTAAACACAAACAGACAGACACACACAGAGACAGATGATTGATAGATAATAGACAGATGATAAACAATAGATAGATGGTAGAGAGATGATAGATAGATGATAGATAATAGATAGATGATAGGTAGGTAGATAGATGATAGATAGATAGATAGATAGATAGATAGATAGATAGATAGATAGATAGATAGATAGATAGATAGATACACATCTTCAGTAACCATCCCATTCCTTTGATAATAGCATTGACCTCTTTATGAAGGTAGAGCGCACATCTGTTAGTGCTGTCATATTCACTATAATGCCTATGCTCCAGCAGCTCGGGTTTGAATTCGTTGCATTCCCCTTTCTCTTGTCGGCCCTTCCAATGGCTCTAAAGCTGTTGCTCATGGACTGTGGTTGGCATCTCTCTGAAGACTTGATGCATTGAAATGCCTCTTTGCATTACATCACAGTTCGGGCTCTCCACCTCCATAAGTTACCTTTTACATCCCTTTCTCCTACGCTTGTTGGATTTTGGTGATCCCTTTCTTGTCGTTAACTTGCAGGTTTCCCATCATTTACCTTCATGTAGTTCTGTGTTCTGGAAACTGTAACTATCCTATTCTAACATCTTTTTGATTAGCTTCATCTTTGATGTTTCTTTAAAAAGAAATCCTCAATTTGTGTATCTAGTCTACCTTTTGTTTTTCCTTGGGGCTGTGACATTAGCTCTCCTGTAGAAAGTTTGTCTCTCAGTCACCAAACTGTGCTGATTTCCTTCTGCTAATCTTACAGTGTTTCCTCCTGGGTTAATCGCTCACTCAGGAGTCACGCATAGATGCTGTGGCTCTCTGTACAGTCAAGGTCAGCTCCTCTATGTTGTCTAGTAGATACATGAGCCATCTTCGATAAGTTTTGAGTCATTTTAATCATATTTGAAGTCTTCAGGCATGCATATTTCTGACTCGGGAGCCTCTGTCCTGTTCTGGCTTTCTATTCTGGAGCCCACTCATACTGATTTTGTTAGGAGGGTCTTGGGGTATTTTACATGTAGACTCTGCCTCAGCTTACCCTCTGCCATGGCTGTGGCCCAGTCACTTTCTGTCTTCTTCTTTCCACACCATTTCTTTGTTTCACAAAAATAAGATGAAAATAAGCAAATGTTGGTGGGCCTTTGAGAGGAAAAGATTGAATTTGGTTGTCACTATGGAAGGCATTTATCTTTGTGTGCTTTGTAAGAAGAGTCTCGTCTGAGGAGAAGTTCTGACACTATGAGTGTGCCTGTGTAGTGTGGCTGGCTATGTCTGTGTGGTGTGTGTGTATATATGTATGTATGTATGTATGTATGTATGTTCATTTTTGTGGCATGGTGTGTGCATGCGTGCATGTGTGTGTATGTTATATGCAGATGTGGTTGCCTGTGAGGCGGCGTGGAGCTCAGGGGTTGATGTTGAGTGTCTCCATTGATTCCTGCCCACCTTAGTTTCTGAGAGATTTTCTCGTGGAACCTGGAGCTTGCCTTTCCAACTAGACTTCACGGACAATGAACCCCCAGGATTCTCACATTTCTGTCCTCATGGCCTTACACTGACATTACAGGCAAGAACCACTTGTCTGGCTTTTTCCAAGTATTCTGGACCTGGAGCTCAGGTTATTTATCCACCCAGCTATCTCTCCAGGCTTTCCTTACGATTTCTGAGTCATGCATAGGTACATGGGGCACCATCAAAGACATGGCCTTCTCCTGCTGCTGCCTGTCCCTGTCCTGGGGAACCCAGGACAACCAGAGATCTGCTGTTGGTTGGTTACTATTGCTAAACCCAAATTATACTTGAAGAATGATTCTGCTCAGGAAGCTGTGCTTCGGGGCTCAGATTCCACCGCCCCCCCCCACCTCCACTTAAACTTGTGGCTTCTTGGCCTGAAGCCTGTTCCTTTCCCAAAATGTTTGTTAGCACAGTGGCTTTTTATGGCACTTCATGGAAAAACTAAGGGGTGGAGGGGAGATGACTGTATTCAATGAACCCACCCACTTTACCCTTCTCTTACTGGAATTTGAAGCCTCTTCATACCTTGTTAGCAGAAAAAAGAAAAAAAAAAAACCCTTCAAGAATATTTTTTCCACTCAAGCTTGCAAGTGGGTTCTTTACCTCTTAACTCAGGCCAGGACAAATGCCGTTCAGGCTCTGAAAACAGCCTGCTATTTAGAAAGGTTTCAAGGCAGCCTTTGCATAACATTTATAACTTCAGTTATCTTTACAGGATCTCCAGGAGGGACCCAGGGAGACTCAGGGGGTAGAGGTCACTTCATCCTTGCAGAGTTGACCCTGCTGGCAATGTTGGGGGCCTCCTATTTAACTCCATCTTGCTCTGAGCTTTCTGGAGCTTGTCCCTAGCCTTCAAAGGCCACATGGAAGCTGAGGGAGATCAGAGGAGCCCTAAGAGACCGGGCCACGGCTCTGCTTCTAGCCAGGGGAACCTGGTTTCCGATAAAAAGCTGTGCTCTGAGAAGTGTGACAAGTCAGAGGCTTTGGGGCCCAAACAAGGTCCTCTAGACAAATCAGGCTGTTCTTAGATTCTTAGAACTTAGAACCAGAGCCCGTGCTACACACGCCTTTGAGATTATCTGCGACAATTATCTAAAATTAACTTCGGTTTTCAAATGAAAAACATTTAGGGGAGGATCAGATAAGAGGGATGCCTATTTATAATATTTGTTGAGGGAGGGGGAAAAAGAGGGGGTAACGACCTTTCTTTGTTATTTATTCACAACATAAAGAGACTCACTCCCCTTCTCCCCCACACACACCATCACTGCTTAGAGGAAATGCAGTTTCTAAGAGGAAGTCTAGATGCTTTCTAGATGCAGTCAGAACGGGCTTCTACCTTCTGAAACACTGAATTTAGAAGTCAAAATGTCCACAGGACTAAAGCGAGATCCACTGGGTCCTGGCTATGAAGTGGATATTGATGGCTCTTGTAAGAGAGGAGTGGGTAGAGTTCATCTGAAGGAGGCAGCCAGTGGGGTCTCTGGAACTGAATGGACTCCTTCCTAGTGGAAGCATGGGAACCAGACCGACTCAGGTGCCCTTTGCAGAGTAACTGTAAGACTGTCACCCTTCTGCCCTTCCCATAGGCGAGGGAAATCAAGCTGGAAAGGGTCACTTGGCTAGGAGGACAGCAGGACTGAGTTCAGAATCCACCTTCTCAGCAACTTTGACAAATGATCTCCTCGCTCTGGCTTTCACTCCTGGTGTGGTTCCATTCTTTGCACCATAAATTAAAAGCTGTAACAAGTGGCTGGGTGTGGTGGTACATGCTTTGAACCCAAGAACTTGGAAGGCAGATTCTGTGAGTGCTAGGTCAGCTAGGGCTACATGGGAAGGCCCTGCCTCAAAAGTAGCTAAATAAATGAAAGCAAACAAGAAAGAAATAAAAGGGAGGCAGGAAAATCTAAGGAAGCATTTCGAAAAGGGGGTGTGTTCACCCCCCCCTTGTTCAAAGGGCAAATTCCAGTGAGAGCAGCAACAATAGGTCTAACAGAAGCCACAGCTGACTGAGCCCTTGGTCTTGACATCTGTCAAGAGCAGATGTACAGCAGAACTGCCGTAAGATTTAGTCAGGCAGAGTATTTCATGCCTATAATTCTCGTTCTCTCAAAGCTGAGGCAAGAGGATTATAAGCTCAGAGCCAGCCTGGGCTATATAGTGATGATGTCACATGTGCATATTTTCCCAGATGTCATCTCCCTGTGACCGTGCATGCCTGGTGTGTGCTCTCATTTAACCTTCACAGGTTAATACACATACATGGTCATGTGAAAGGTGAGAAACAGGCTTAGCAGTGATGACTGCCGTTCTCACTAACAGAGAAGCCCAAATTTGAACCACCCACTCTGCTGCAGCACACAGTATCTCTTTGCCAACCAAAGCATGTTGAGTTTCAGCTATTTCCAGAGGCTTTGGACCCTGTGGATGCTGGGCCATATAGATGCTGGGCCGTGTGGATGCTGGGCCATGTGGATGCTGGGCCGTGTGGATGCTGGGCCATATAGATGCTGGGCCGTGTGGATGCTGGGCCATGTGGATGCTGGGCCATGTGGATGCTGGACCGTGTGAATGCTGTTCTTGACTTTTTGTTTCCTGGACACAGGTTGGCACAGAACAAACAGTGCCGAAGACCAAAACAGCCCAGTGAGAAATATTTAACTCGTGTACTTCCAGACACTCTAGCACATCCTACCTTTGCTCCTTGCCAGAAACAAACAAAAATTTAGAGAGAGAGAGAGAGAGAGAGAGAGAGAGAGAGAGAGATCTGGCAACTCTGAGCCATGTTCCCTGTGCATTTCATGGGTCCCAATGGAAGCAAACGCTTTCCCTTAGGCATCTGTACTCTTAAGCCAAAGACGCAGGTGGTTAGGAAAACCATACCACCATACCACCACCAAAAAAAAGAAAA
>JAQHUG010000082.1:3937163-3962624 GCA_028555095.1 Dicrostonyx torquatus | reverse complement strand
GATAGCCCAGTCCAATAAATAACCAGTGAGTAAGAAGGAGGGACTGGCAAAATTCCGGAGTGTGTGCACGCATTTCCTTGCTGGCTCTCTCCGTCCCTCTCTCCCCCTGTCCCTCTCTCTCCCTTTGACTCTTTCCCCCTGTCTATCTACTGTCTGTCTCTGTCTCTCCCTCTCTCTCTCTTTTTCTTTCTCCCTGTCTACTGTCTGTCTCTGTCTCTATCTCTCTCCCCCCTTTTCTCCCTGCCTATATCTCCTTAATATAGAATTATCTGCTGATGCCTAACACCAGAGAGGCAGAGATGGGTATCTAGGGCTCGTTAGTACATGTACACCCCCACCCCCACCTATCCACTAAAAGAAACAAAACAGTTCAGCCCGTTATTTGTCTGAGCACTACTAGCTATAGATTAGCGATACCTCTGCCGTCACTAAGGCTTTCTGCATGATGACATCTCTCTTTTGTACCAGTCACCTGACCTGCTACTCCAGGCTCCTTCCTCTTCAGTCATCTATACTGGTTAGTTTTACCTGTCCACCTGACACGATCTAGACTCACCCAGGAAGAGATTCTCAATGAGGAACCATCTAGATTAAGTTGGGCTATGGGCATGACTGTAAGGGAGGGTTTCTGAGTTGGGTTAACTGAGGAGTAAAGACCCCCACTCTGAATGTGGATGGTACCCACACTTCATGGTCTGCAGTAGACTCTACAGAAGATTGGCTCAGTACCTATAGGGCAAGTTAGCAGAGAACCATGTGTTTCTTCTCTCTCTTCTTGACTACCAATGTGATGCTTTAAGCTGAAGCCTTGACTTCCACCCAGGGATGGACTGTAACCTGGAAGTATAAGCCAAATGAACCCTTCTTCTCCCCATGTGTTGATTCTGCTCAGGGTGTTTGATGACAGCAACAGGAAAAGAGAACACTACACTTTCTATCAGAAAGACCAGCGCCAGCTTTGTGATCCCCTTTCCCCAGAGACCTTCAACGGCTCCCTGCTATCTGCTGAACTGGGGCCATCAAGGATATCCATAAATTCTTCCTATGTGACCTTTCCTGTCTCTTCTTCTATCACCAACCTTGAGGGAGGAAGTGCATCACTGGGGGGAGAACTTTGGGAAGTTATAGCTTCACCCCCTCTTCCAGTTCATACTCTCTGCTTCCTGCTTGCATTTTGGAGATGCGAGCTCTCAGCTTCCTGTTCATGCCACTTGCCAGCAACTTTCAATCACACCTCCCCTGCCATGATTGACATGATTTCCCTCTGGAAGGATAAGCCAATGCAAACTCTCTCTTCCATAAATTGCTTTTCATTGTGATGGTTTTTCGCAGAAACAGAAAAGGAACGATTCACTGTTGTAGTAAGCAGCCTACAAAACTCCAGACAATTTAATAATAAGCTCTCACGTGTCAGCACAAGCCCATGGCAATCTCACTGGGCTGAGGAATCCATGCCATTTCCTGACAAAGAAACTGTTCTTTATCTAGTCTGGTTATAAATGTATTTGTTGAATAAAAAACAAAACAAAAAAAAAAAAAAAAACTGTATGGCCCGATTATTTGAACAGTTCAATGGGCCTCATAGATATTTGACAATCTGGCTCTTCACCCCATCCAGCTCTTTCAAAAGAAAAGCAGAGACAAGAACCAAGGGATGATCTGCCTGTAAGGAGTAAAATCCCAGAACTAGCCTCTTCAGTGCATACCACGGAGCTGACCTAGATCTCTGACCTGGGCCAGCCACTGGACTCTCAAGCTCCACAATGGAGATGTGTGATGTACAGGGACTTATGGAGTACCTGGCCAAGGCCCTCCATGAACTCCAGAGTGTTTCTTTGTAGAGACCCATAATGGAGATCGACCGAGAGACTTCTCCGTTTCTCTGTAGGCATCTGCATGTGTCACTAAAGCATTAGAGAACCTCTTCTACTGCGAAATTATAACCTATGGAATGCTTCCTCTTGAACGTCACACGCGAGACTGCACAGAGTCCCATCAACTCTTGGCCTCGGTGCACTTTCCTGAAATGGAGAGTGTCTGAGCAGATAGACATGGAAGTTCAGGGTCCTGATGGTGGTTTTTAATGTCGCAAAACTGTCCATGAATTAAATACCCATTCAAGACAGGTCAATGGAACTTAACGGGGCAGAGTGTGAAAGGTTATTGATATGGTTTCAAGTTTTACACTGAAATGCTTCTCAAACTACCCTTTGTTGAACTGTGATAGGATATAAAAGGAGACTCTAAATAATTACATTAAAATGGCTTAAATACTTCCCCTTTGAACTCCATATCTCAGTGAAGCAGGATTTCCTGTGTGTATTTCACATGAGATATGAGAATTGAACTGCCTTATAAGGTAGGCACCATCGACATTTGCTTGAGCGTAAAATGAAGCCATAGTTGTTTTCCATGAGTGATGGGTTTATTGTTATGACTAAGCAAATTATTTTTAAATTATCATTCTGTTTACACTTCTACAGCTATAGAAAAATAAAATGCACATGACAGATTTACAGATCACTTCTCTAAGCGTGTCTGCCAGAGGTAATGGTTACCCTAGAACCGTAGCAAACCTTAAAAGAAGTATGGGAAATACTCCAATCAACTGATAGTGTGCTAAGAACCTAGCAGGAAAACACTTTCGTCATTAGGACTCTCTCAAGAAAAAAAAGAGAAAATTTAGACTCTTGAAGTTTAGCATCTATAAAACCCAACATTCAGTCAATAAATGCCTAGACATATAAAGAAGCCAAAAAATATGATTGATATGCAAGAAAACATTTCTCCACAGAAACAGAAACATATGAGTTAGCATGTAAAAATCATTACTAAAACATCGGCAAAACCAAAATATTTTGTATTTCGTAATTTTTTTGGTTATACGTGACTGATTTCAGAAAACTGGAGCAAGAGGGCTGAGGTAATGACTCAGTCAATCAAATACTTGCCTCGCAAACATAAGGATCCGAGCTAAACCCACTAGAACCTACACCAAACAAAAACTGGGCTCAGTGGTACACAGTAGGGATCTAGCGCTAGGGAATTAGACACAAGTGGATCCCTGGAGCTTGCTGGACAACCGGCCTAAGCTACATGGTGAGTTCCAGGCGTGACAGAGCCTGCCTCAAAAGCCAAGGTGAATAGTACTTAAGAAATGACAGCTAAATTGTCTTCTGGCCTCCACAGGCATGCACACACGTACACGGACAGACACGGAAAAGGAAAAAAGTAGAGGACAGTAAGTTAATTCCAAGGCTCCCTTCTTGAAGCACATCCATTATTATGATAAAACTGCAAGATGGATCGGTGGGTAAACACACTTGCCACCAAGGCTGATGACCTGAGGTTGATCCCCAGAGTTGCATGAAGGAAAGAGAGAATCAGGTCCTCTGAGTTTCTCTCCGGCTTAACACAAATACATGCATGTACATGCGCGCACGCGCACGCATGCACACCACACACACACACACACACACACACACACATGGGGCGAGGCGAGAGAGAGAGGAGTGACTGAACAAGCAAATAAATAAGTCAAAATGTAATAAGGATTTTCAAAAAGAAATAAAAATTTTAAAACAACTTCCAAATTTCATAAGCAGTACTCAGTAGGAAGCCCTTAACTCTCTCTCTCTGCCACACACACACACACACACACACACACACACACACACGCACGCACGCACCATGAACTTCCGACAGATGATCCCTACTTAGCCTTCTCCTTCTCTGAGATGCAAAAATTTGATTTCCCCCGCTCTGATAGCCCAGAATCGCGTGTGCTCAAGAATGTGAACTGTGAATCAATAGCCACAACTTAAAGGTGACATTCTGACAACTGTACATCCTGGAGCCGCTCAGGGTCTCAGGATCATTTTGTTCCTGTCAAATGTCTCACTTCTAAATAATTTATAAGCATCCAAGCCCACATCTTCCAATACAGGACACGCTGTCTTCCTTTTTATGCAGGTATGTTGTTAGTGGCTCGCCCAGTGAATGAACAGAACAGCAAGCTCAGCTTCCAGCCGAGGAGACAACTCGGCATGTAAAGGTGCCTGCTGCCAAAACTACTAACCAGAGTTTGATCCCAAGGACCCGCATAGTAGAGGAGAAAAGTAGCCACCAAAATTGTCCTCTGACTCGCACATATGCACTGTGGCATTCCACCTCCAAATACAACACAAATTTTATTTAAAGAGCCATAGTCCCTGAAGGCACATACCTGTCGTACAGGTACATGTCATATTTTTCTGGAATGGTTTTATTTTGAGTTAGCACTTAATGGGAGCTCATGTCTCAAAACTATACTAAGAGCTTTATATTTGTCTTGACACAACCCATATTTCTATCCCATAGATGAACATTGATACGTATATATTTTTTTTTGAAGTAAAAGAGTCGGCACTCAGAGAGTAAGTGAGAGACTAAGTAGGTCAAGGTTACCCAGGGTGTAGGTGGCTTCCTGATGTAATCCCTGACTCTATACCACGGTTCCTCTTTAATGGTCGCTCTCATCCTCATTGTCCCAATCTTAACCCATTTGAGACCCTCCGGGATTCTTTCATACTCTTCCACACAGACACATAGAATCTTAGCCCTGAAAGAGGGTTTCAGCATTCAGTTGGTCCCCTCTCTAATGCTCTGAGTGGGTGTTTACGGGTCAATGGGGAATGTCTCTCACAGGTTCGGGACTGTCTATCACAGGCTCAGAAATATCTCTTACAGACTCAGAAATGTTTGTCACAGGCTCAGATGTTGTAGGTTTGATTCTTGGTGCTCTGTGCAGAGAGGTTCTGGGGACTTTTGGGGATGGGACCTAACTGGAAGACACAGGTCATGAGGAGCATGTCCTTGAAAAGTCATGCCAGGTCCTTAGCCTCTTCTTCTCTCGTTGCTTCTTGATGGCATAAGGTGAACAAGCTCCTTGGCCACAGAAGTGCCTTTGTGTCTCACACGGGCACAGAAGTGTCGATCCAGGTGACAAAGACAGACTTTGAAACCACTGAAATAAATGGCTCCTTCCTCTCAGTTGCTTTGCTCAGCTAGGAGATGGGTGATACTCAGGCTGAGCGGTACACAGGGTCTCTCAACACAGAGTGAGTGTGTGGGTTGGTCTTAACAGTCATCCTGACATCAAATAGAATCACCCAGAAAGAGTCTTAATGGAGAACTGTGTGATTGGATTGAGTTATGAGCATGTCTTATGGAGACTGTCTTGATTGTTAGTTGACATAAGAGGGCCTATCCCCTTAGGGGTGACACCATTCCCTAGGCTGAGCCCTGAAGTGTGTAAGAGTAAGAAAGCCAGCAACTAAGGAAGAATCCATGCATCTACGCTCTCTGTTCTTGCCTGTGGCTGGAATGCTTTAAATTTGTACCATGACTTCCCCACAACGACGGACTATAACCTGAAATCAAAGGGCAAATAAACCCTTTCTTCCTTTAATTGTTTTCCGTTGTGATATTTGTTTTGCCAACAGCAATGAAACCAGAACACTGGACAAGCGATTGAAGAACTTCAGGTCTTCCAAACAAATACACTATTCCCAGCTCATCCATGACCTCCATGACTTGGAGATTTGGAGCATGGTAAACTTGCAGAGAGCTTATGGGCAGCCTAGCAAAGCAAAACAAGCCTTCAGCTTTGACTTGTTCCCAGAGTATATGTCAAAATGAAGTGGGGGAAAGGTGGACTAGCTCTCATTGGTTGTACAGTGCTCCCCTTGTCTAATGAAGGAAGAAATCTTGCTTCATGTGCATATCACATCAATAGTTTTTAACTTGAGCTGTTCATAGATTCTGGGGGCAGAATGTCTGCCAGGGCCGGAAAGATCTGACAGTCATGTAGAGAAGGAAACACCATTTCACGGGCTGTGAAGGAACAGCCCCCCAACAGGCAGAAACTGGGCTAGTTAAGATTTCTACACCAGAAATTCATATAACTTATCCTTCACACCGGGTCCTGAAAGGCACTGAAAGCTACTTAAAGGACTACTTCATTATCCTCTTGTGTAGAACTGAGTGTAATTGAATACATAGCCATCCCAGATTTAAGAACTATTAAAATGTCTTAGCAAATCTTGGCAAAGGAGCTGCCGTGCTGATCTCTGCTGGGAACAGTCTCTTCTGGGTTAGAGGAGGCAGATTTGGCAGGAGTAAACTGTAAGACTCCGGAGAGACTCCTCACGTCTCCCCAAACAACAACAGGGGTGGTCTCCGTGGCAAGTGTGGGTACGTGGAAAGGGTGAGCTCTGTCAGATCAAGACATGGTTACATTAGCAGATTTCTCCTCTTTGAGCGACCCAATCAATGCTCTCTGGATACACCTGGGAGAAAATTCTGCTTTCTGTGCTGTAATTGAATTGATTTAATATTTTTAAGATAAAGAACATTAGCTTTTACAAGGCTGAAAGGAAATCTCTGCAGGCAGCCTGCCGCGTATCTCCCTTAGAAGCGCTTCCTCCATGAGGAGTAAGATATGACTTCATTTCTGCTCTGGCATTATCTCCTCCACCCTATAGCGAGGCAAGAAGTTCTCCCAACCAAGCCCCTTTTGCCTTCTCCATGGTAGAAAACACTTACAGAGTTGTGACTAGGAACCAAAAGCCATGAAGGTATCTTTTTAACAATCCAGGGCAGTGAGGAAATGGTTCCACTTGTAAAGTGCTTACCACACAAGAATGAGGACTTTAGTTTGGTTCCCCAGGACCCATATAAAAAGCCAAGGACCAACATGCATCCCTGAAACTCCAGTGCTAGGGAGGCAGAGAAGAGAGAGTCCCTGGGGTTTGCTGTCCAGCCAGCCTAGTCTAAGTGGCAAGTTTCAGATTCAGGGGGGAGACCTTGTCTCAAAATAAAATGATAAAGGTGCTTGCTCCAAGCCTGATAAACTGAGTTTAATCTGTCAAACTCACATAATGGAAAGGTAGAACTGATTCCCACAGATTGTTCTGTGAACACGCATGCATGGACTCATGCCCATGCGCGCACTGACAAACACACACACAGACACATATATTTTTCTTTCTTTCTTACTTTTTTTTGGTTTTTTGAGACAGGGTTTCTCTGTGGCTTTGGAGCCTGCACTGGAACTAGCTCTTGTAGACCAGGCTGGTCTCGAACTCACAAAGATCCGCCTGCCTCTGCCTCCCAAGTACTGGGATTAAAGGCGTGCGCCACCACCCCCTGGCAATATTTTTCAAAATGTAATAAAAACTTAAATATGGAAAATGAAGAATCAAATATGGACAATGACAAACACACCTAGCATCGACCCCTGCCTCCACCAACATACATGTATGCACACGCAGGGACATGTATATACAGACACACATTATTTTAAATGTAACACAAAATTTAAGATTGAGAATGATAGATGGAGATAACAGACATTAATTTCTGCCACTGTAGACACAGTCACACATCTGTACATACACAAGAACACGTAAATACACACACACACACACAAACACACACACACACACACACACTCAAGGCAGAATACCGTGATGTGAGGAACTTGGAGTAAATTCGAACATGCTATTAATCCTGTCCCCATCATTTAGGCTTTGTGTGACACTAGTCAAGTTTGACAGCGTCTCTGAACCTCTGTTTCCTGTGACTGTTAACTTTTTCAAGGTTACATCGTTGTAAAATGTCATCCTTACAAGATTGTGTGACGTGATTGGCGTGTGCTCTGGAAGTGAGAATCCCACAATTACCCTCCCCCCTTACAGAAGTCAAAGAGTGATAGTCAGCCCTGCGTGTCAGTCTCTCACTCAGAACAGTTCAGCCGACAGCAGCCAAGACCCTGTGGAAACTTAAGAGCACAGAGACACAACTGAGGCTTCAGAACGGCCCTGAACAGAAACAAGAGACAGTGATGCCTGCCAGGGATTTGCTAGAATCGGTCCAGGAGATCTCCTCTGCATCATGTGGCTTGTTTGCACAATGGCCAAACTTGAATTTGACAGACAGAATGAGTATTTTGGTCTGCGGTAGGTCAGAGAACAGTAGAAGAGCAGAGGGCCTTGAAGGGGATTTAAGACTGGGTAAATCTTTTGACCCCCCTCTGGTAAGTGCAGCCAGCCTTGAAAGAAACTACCCAAGGTAACTTCTGAGTTCTCAAGGACCCTCATTCACATTGACACCTTCGGATGTTAATAAGCCCCATTGTGTTTATTTTGGACGTGGTAATAAGTGCGAACAGAACGAGGCCTTCCCTGGATTCTTCCACATAATTGCTTCTTAGATTTTGCTCAATTGAGAACTGAAGCTTTCTTTGAATCTAGGAGACAGATAATGAGGTCACAGCCCCATAATGAGAGCTTCTTGAGGCCAGAGATAAGGGCTAGACATTCTTCAGCTTAGATTTAACACATGGAGAGAAGAAGAAAAGCCTTGCGCATAACAAACATTATACTTTATTAACACCCAGGAGATTTCTGCTCTTACTTTCTTCCTCTGGGTTTTCTACGTATCTTCAAAATACCTGCAGTCAGCCACCCTGTTAATGGAGACAGACATGGGTGGGCTTGGGAGCTCTGCATGCCTGTCACCCCATGATGAGGAAGAGAGTGTTTCTACATGACAATTCTACTTCAACTCTACAGTACCAGGGAAAGATGTCACCAGGAAAATCAGTTGCAGAAACAAGGATGACTGCCTACCTTAAGAGCACCTTTGAGAGGGACTCCTGGGGCAGTAGAAGTGATGATGTCACTCTTGTCATCTCTAATTGTCATCACCATCCTACACACGAGGACACTGAGAACAGGTGGCCGTGTAGCTAGAGGTAATGGAGAGAGGATTTGAACTTCTCTCTGGAAAGTCTTTAAACCATGTCAGGATTCAGGCTGAGGAGCCACCACGCTTGCGTCTCCATATGCACAACCCTTGTTCAAGGTCATTTACTGCACAGTGGGTAAGAGGGTGTTTGGTGGGAAACACGAAGAAGAGTTGGATCCAATGGTTGCCTCCTAAGAGTTCAGGCAGTAACAGGGCACAGTGACACACACATGTGATCCTAGAACCTGGGAGGCTGAGGCAAGAGGATTGCCTCAAGTGTGAGACCATCTTGGGCCAGAGAGCACCTGTCTTCCAGAACTTCATAGTAAGTCCCTATCACCAAACATGCAATCATGTCATGGGACACATAGATATAATGTGAACCAGGGAAAGGAAGGGAGAATGCAAACCCACAGGAAGTAGCCAGGAAGGAGGAGGCTAGGAAGGAGTGGTGTGAAGAACAGACATAAAGGGAGTTGGAAGAGTGGAAGGGAGAAAGTAGGATTCCATTCTGAGGATGGAAATGCAGACCAAGGAGGATAAGACGATCTTGTGGCCTCAGCTGTAGAAATTAGCCATGGCTCACCCTTCACCTCTCCTTGACTATTCGAGTCTTTCTCTAAGTAGACTTTCCATCCTCTGATGGCAGCCACACGTTCTAGAGTCAGAAAGACTGTTCTGCAAATTGAGCCTGACCCTGCCACCGCATTATATCTACACCCTGACATAGGTAAGCTAATTTCTACAGCTAATTTCTGCGTGTGTGTATGTGTGCGTGGAGGGCAGAGACGAGCATTGGTTGTCTTCTCCCACCTTCTACCTTGTTTTGTAAGGCAAGGTTTCTCACTGGTATAGAGCTCAGCAATTTGGCTAGACTGGCTAGCCAACAAACCTCGGAGACTCACCCTGACTCTATCTCTTGTCATGCCGTCCACAACTATTACAGCTTAGGTCACACAGTCCTCCCCAGCACAGGTGGCCACCATCGCACCTGGATTTTAATGTGGGTCTTGGGGATTCGAACTCAGGTCCTCACACATGCACAGCAAACACTTTATTAAATGAACCATCTCCCCAACAACCTTCCTTGTCTACCATTTCTAATCCTAGGGAAACCCAAATAATTTTATGAAAGTGGTTACCTATTAACTCCTTCATCCACTGTAGACAATAGTTCATGAAAGTGGATCTCCCCAGTGATGCTTAGCCACAAAAAGAGACTTTGAACATGGACCACACTCATTTTGAACTAGTGTAACAACCTGCAGTCATAAAAGCCACGCTGAGCTACACTATAATTCTGCATAGCTCTTCAGATCACAAACATAGGTGAAGTGGGTGTGTGCCAGCCCAACTCAGTGGCTCTCGCATGGAGGGTTTAAAAACATATGGAAGTTTCTTGTAGTCTGGGTTCCAGCCCCAATGCAGGATTTCCCTATAGAAAACAAGGCTATCTCTCATCTGCCATCCTGTGTATATGCTACTTCCTTTGCTGGCTAGCGATGCCCATTCTTCTGTGCTAAGCTTACACAGAATCTCTTAGGAGAGATACTCCCTGACAACTCTATACTGTCTCAAGCTCTTCTGTGCAGGTTCCCTGTACATGACTCTGTCCACACAATGATTACCGTGTATTATAATTGTTTGGCCTTCTTTTGTGATTAAATATTAAACTTAGGTAGGGCCCTGACTTTGAACTCAGTGTGGCCAGGAGTTTTCGTAGTATATGTTTGTGTCTCATGCTATATACTACTGTGGGGCAACTACTCACTTTGTCCCACTTTACAGTGTGGCTCAACTGACCAGGGCAATCTAGAAACATCATCAGTGAGGCTTCCCCCATCTCCGCTTGTGGCTTCAAGTGTTCCGCAGGACCAGTGACCACTCTGGGAATAAAGGGTAAGGTAGCCAGGTTTAAGTCTGCCTGCCCATGATCCCCTGTGGCTCTAATCTATCACTTGCTTTGCTTGTGGTGTTCTAGATCCCCTCTCTATCTTCCCCGGACAGAAGCCATGGGTGTGACTCCCACCCATCCAGGTCATCTATTCTACTTCCATTCTGTTGCTGTGACAAATGTCATGATCAAAAATGATTGTTGGAGGAAGGAAACAGAAGACAAAGATTGCAGCCCGTCATTGAGGGACATCAAGGCAGGAATGGAACAGAAAACATGGAGGAACACTGCTTACTCTTTCTGATGCAGGCAAGGTCCACCTGCTTAGGGAATGGCATGACCCACAACGGTCTGGCTCCTCCTATATCAATTAACAATCAAGATCATCCCCCACAAACACACCCAAGTCCAGTGTGTCCTGGGCAATCCCTCAACTGAGATTTGTTTCTCACGTGACCGTAGGCTTTGTCAAGTTGACAGTTACATAAGTAAGTCAGCACTAAAAATACCTGGTCTTCAACTGGACCCCACGCTCATGTTTCATTGTAGTGACAATATCACACTGACCACGTAAGAACCTTCCCTACCTGTGAAGTCCCTTGGGGATGTAAAGTGAATCTTACTTTTTCATCATCATTTTCAGGTTTATAAATAATGGGTAATGTTTCAGAAATCAATGGAACAAAGTGATCTGGAATGAGTTAATACGTTACATAAGGCATTGTTCTGCACTCTATCCACAGACAAAGTAAACAGAAACAAAAAATGAAAAAAAAATAAAGCATCTGAGAAGCAAAACTACGTTTGAAAACAGCACAAGGGGTGGATACAAGAAGAAAGCCAGGCATTTGCCAAACGTTGCTGTGCTTTGGATAGGAAATGTCTGTATGTGTTCAATTCTTGGTTGATGACTGAAGGGGAAGGGATTAGAGTATTAGAATGTCAGGTTTCATCAAGGATCAATCTATTGGTGAATAAATTCATAGCTTGATGGCAATATTGGTAGATGTTAGAAACCCAGGGCTGGTTCCTGGCTGGAAGAGTTGGTCACAGGGGTGTACTTTGGAAGAGTCCAGCTTGTCCCTAGAACCTTCTCATGTTCTCTGTTCCCTGGCTCTCTTGCTCTCCATGTGCATCTCCTCTGTTCCAACTCCACACGAGCCCACAGTGATGGGGCTAAGTGACCAGGGATGAAAACATCTAAACTTGGGAGCCAAAACAAATCTTTCTTATGTTGAAAAACGAAGTGGCTAGATGTCCAAGCAGGGTTTATACGATCTTTTATTCTTTAAAATGATTTGATGGTAATATATATTTGATGGGTTATGAAAGAAAACAGAAGAAATAAAAATATAGATAAAACCATTGTTGTCTTTGATCTATGCACCTGAGTGGCCATGAGGGAACATAACAACAAGTGACGGGCAGGTGTAGGGACCCTGGCATCTTCAGACCTACCTGGTGAGAGTAGAAAACTTGAAAAACACACAGAAAGACACTGATAATGTCTAAAAAAAACTTGAGTGTGCAACTAATGACTTAGCAGTTCTTCTAGGTGTTTCACTAAGAACAGTGAGCACAAGAAAGGTCAATAAAAAGCCTTATTCAAGAATGTCCCTAGCCCTTTTCCTCCCAGACATCCAACATGGGCAGAGACCAAATGTCTACCAACACAAAGTGGAAAACCCAAACACGGTGTACTTGTGCAATGGGATATTACTCAGCAAAATAATGGGACAAACTACACACATGACACAAGCCCACAAGGAAGCCAGGCCCAGACGTGCACAGTGCACAATTCTGGGGACATGGCATTTTAAAAACATGCCAAAGTAACCTGTAATGGCAGAAATCAAATCAGCGGTTGGGTCTGGGTGGAGAGTTGACTGGAAGGGCGTTTTGTGGCGGTGGAAACATTCCGTGTCCTGGTTTGGGTGAGGTCACATGGTACAATACGCATTCGTGAAGACTGAGTCAGCAGTACACTGGAGCGGGCCACTGTATATAAATGATACCTCAAAGAAAGTCATTTTGAAGTCTTTGTTTCTTAAATGTTGAGTCAGGAGATTCCTGGATTTTTAGGTCACAGGAGGGTCAGGGAAGTCAAATGGCTTCTTTCGGTGTGTAGATAGAAAACCACGTCTCTGAAAGGAGAAATGCCATGTAAAATTATAGGGGCCTGGAGGCTGCAGCAAGGCGAAAACTCAAGGCTCCTACTATGGAAGAGTTAGGAGACTCTCTGAGTGACTCTTTTAATGGTAATTCTCCAAATCTCTTCAACTCTGAACTCTCCTGGCTTACTCTCGTCTCTTAATTGGCCACTGAGTCTAGGTTTGAGGAGTGCCCTTTGGCCTAGCAGCCCCAGCGCCATCTTATCATGCCCGGGAAATCCCTGAAGGTGTGATGAGTCCCCTGCTCCATCCCTTCGGAATAAGGCAAAGATCAACACTGGATAGCCATATTACTCAAGAACAAGATGTAAACTCTTATCAAAGTATCAAATGGAAACTCTTCTTGAGATTGTTGTGGGAATAAAGAGCCAGAGGAAGTGCTGGCTGGTTTTATTCTCAGCTACTCCTGTAAACAGAAGCATGTCCATACCTACCTACAAAATGGGCTTCTGCATAGTCGTTCCTAGCGAAGGATTTACCGATAGGCCATGTAGTCCTACTTGAAGGCTGTGTCTTGAGGGGGAGGAAGCTGGCTGTTACCTACATTTAACCCTGTGACACCTAGAGTCCATCTCTCATTCAGCGTCATGTACACTCAGTAGGTGATTTAAGCAAGTGGTAGCTGGGTGAACCAGGAGTGAATATTTACTGTCTAGTACCAGCAGTGCCATTTTATTTCAGCAGATTCTGAAGAAGGAACCAACTTGAGTGTGGTACCAAATTGATTTCGATTTAAGGGCATGTTTTCCCATGCTTTGCAAGAATGTAATGTCTATGATCTCAGAGGCACTGTTGGCTCCTTCTCTACGTGGAGAGGTAATCCATACATCAAAGCAAGCTCTATAGTCATGCATTATTGAGGAGATGTTTGGGTTTGTTATTTAAATTTTCAATTTATTCTTATTAGCGTGTGTGTGACAAACGCATTGGGGCATCGAGCATACGTACAGACCAGCAGACAGCTTTATGGAGTGAGTCCCCTTCCACTCTCATGAGGGTTCTTAGGTTCGAACTCAGGTCATCAGGCTTGTACAACAAGTGCCTTTACTCCCTGAGCCATCTCACCAGCTCCCTTAAGAAACTTTCAAATTGCATATATTTTTAATACATATGTATTTTTTATAAGGGAGTAAGTTGAATATTTTCATCTAGTTCTTTAACTACATCCACATTTGTTTTAAGAAGGAAAAAATTAAAAGAAAGAATCCTCTCTGGCTTAGTGTTTTGTTTTTTTTAAATGAAGACAGAGACTGCACACAGAAGGGTCTAGAAAAGTGAGACCCTGCTAAGGCTGCTTTGGTACTTCCTGGTGCGGTGGAAGAGCCTGCTGGGCCCTGGAACAAACCCTTCTGAATCTGCAGCTTTTATAATATGCCATTTGAGTGGCTGCTAGGTCATCCTAACACCTCCTTCCCGGTCTCTGGTTTCTTATGTGTGACATGAAAACTGTCCTTGGTGTTCACTCAAGCCTTGGATCTGTTACTGTCCTGACCTGGGTTCCTCCCTTGGATCACAAGGATGCTATGCAGATGGTCACCTATCTGTCTAGTTGGGTGCTTTACCTCTGAGAGAGCCAAAGAGAGTTGGCTCTGCTTTGTACCTCCAAGAGTATTGGAGGAAGGGACTGAAGTCAATTTGGGAGGCAGAAAAAAAAAGACTCTGGAATCTGGGGTGGCGTAGACACTTTAGGCTTGCACAGGGACCATGGGAATCGTCCTCAGAAATGGGAGACAGGGTCCAATTATCAAGGTGTTGAGAGAAGAGAAAAGGTTGGAGGCTAGAGAGCAAGCGGTGTCCCCAGTTCCACTGTCTCCCAGTTCCACAGCCATCCCAGGAAGAAAAGTAAGATAAACACTCACCTATGTCAGGCAAACCAATGATTTGAAAGGCTGAAAAGGAAAGAAGTTTTAAGGGATCTTTCTCTTCCTGGCTTGCTTCTAACAGTTCTGAGGTTTTCTCTTGGAAATTCCCATTCCTGCTCTCTGTCTCTGTCTCTCTCATCTCTTTCTCTCCCAACCTTTCTCCCCCCCCCATAAATCCCAGGAAAAGACATTTAAGCCCTTCATCTTGGTGGCTCTGGGAAGAAGAAACAGGGGTTTGAATCACTCTTCCCAACCTACCATTGCTGTGATAAAGGTCTTATATGGGCAACTCTGGGACTTAGATGTTGAAGCAAGGATGGGAAATAGCTGGTTAAATGTTAATGTAGATTTGGGGGTCATTAAAGAAGTAGATATTTCATAGCAACAGAGGTGAAAGTCTTGTCTGACTCTTCAATGACCATGCTCACCATCGGACCTAGTATAAAAAGAACTGCCAAAAATAAAAGGGATTCAGTGGAACATCCCACCATCCGGGTAGAATCTGAAGCAAACAAATGAATTTGTAAAACACAGAAGTTACTGAATGCACTCAGGTACTGATCCTTCAAGAGTTTCAAGCACCCACTTAGTGACCGCACTGAACAGAGGGTATTAGGTGAGAAATTGCTGCCCTGACCGGTGTTCTCTACTTAGCTCTGTTTTCTTCCAGGATGTTGTTATTAGTGTATCTGCCTGTACACTTGAAGAAGATGGATGAGAAGCAGGGTAGTCATCTGATGTCTCTCATAGTGTTAAAGTAAGTTTAGGCCTCATAAGCCTTCCAGATGCCAGATCTGCCTGGGGAGCTAAGGACTGTGGTGAGTTTTTCTCTATCCAAGGAGCCATTGGATGGACTCTCCACTGCAATAAATTGTCCTGCTTTAGAGACAGAAGTCTGGGCTCCTCTACAGTTCTAGGGTAAAAGGTGAAGTTGCTATGATATCCTGATGCCCATCTTACACAGTTCTGGAGCTCCCAATAATTTCACTGTAAAGCATTGGCTTGGGCCTCCAAGACGGCTCACCTGTATTGGACAGGCTCTGGACTCTGCATGCTCTTGCTCCTGGATTTGCTTTTCCTTTCTGTTATATTATGGATTAAAAGTCCTATTTGGGGAATCCAACTTAAACTCAGCCCTCACCTCTTAGCCCTCCTAATACTGAAGACCTCCATGCAACTCTCAGCTCCTCCTGAGTGAGTGAGTGTTCACTGTCTAGGTAGAATTACAGCTGTTGGCAGCTGCAGCCTCCCTCTAGTACCGTCAGTTTATTTGGGAGCTCCTTCCTTTATCATGTTAATTTGTGTCCTCCTGCGCATCTGCTTGTTGTCAGTTGTGTGTATGCGTGTATTCATGTCGCATGGAATATTCGTGTTATGTAGTGTGTTTGCTATATGGTGCATTTAGGTGTTTCATATGGTGTGTGTGGCTGTCGTGCAGGAATGTGAGTGTGTGGGTACATCACCCATATGGGCCCTGGCTGAAGTCAGAGCAGGACATTAAGTGTCTTTTCACTTTATTCCCTTGAGACAGGGTCTCTGAAACAGAAGCCTGATATTTCTGCCAGACTGGTTGACCATTGAGGTCCCTTAAGTCATCAATCCACCCCTCAATGCAGAGACGCAAGCCATGCCTGGCTTCCAAGTGGATACTCAGGATTTGAACTCAGGACTTCTTGCAGGCACAGAAGATACTCCAATCCATTGAGCCATCTCCCGAGGACCTTGTATATTTTTACATCAATTTGTTTAAACACCTGAAGAGAGTGGGAAGGTTGGGTAGCTGATTGGATAGTTGAATCAAAGGGCAGCCACAGAACCAGCGAGTCTATGAAAGCTTTCTCCTGGCTCTTCATGAACCACAGCTCTGCCGTTTGTTTCCAACTCTCTCCCTCTCTGTCTTTCTACTCTCCCCCTCCCTTCCACCCCACCCCCCGTCTCTTTCAGCCATTCACTGTACATTTATCAGTGTTCAGTGTGTGTCTCGACCTGTGCAGAGAACCCAGAGAGGAGCTTATCCAAGGTCTTGCCAGGAGCTTATAGTAAAGTGGAGGAGACATGCAAGCCTCCTCTATAATGGGATCCAGTCTGGGATTCCTGTGGTCAAGCAGGCATTGAGTAGACAGTGTAGGCCAACCCCATGCCAGGCACACTTTTAGATTCTTACAAGCGAGGCCATCAAAAGCTGCGCCCTCAGAGGTGGTGCACTGTCAGACAGGGAAGGCACCACAAACTGAACCAATGTATGTATCTTCCAGGGCATCAGGTGGAGAGACATGCTCCAGAGACTGAGGGAGGGAGAGGGGACAAAGGGTGGATTGCAATATTAAAGGGACTGGTCAAGGCAAGTCTTACTGAGGTGACACTAGAGATGACAGTTAGGGAACCTAAAGTAAGGGTGTTTCAATCACCTAGAATAGAAAGTGCCAAGACCCAGAGTGTGAAGCCACCAGCTTGAGAAATAACGCCTCTCAAGCCTGGTCATACTAGAAAGACCAGGCACTAAGTCCCAGCACAACTGTCCTCTGACCTTTGGACATTTCAACACAATACCATCTACAAAGTTTACAATGGAGAAATGACAGAGTCTAGGTACCAAAGAGGAGAGGAATCAGAATGTCTTAAGAAGGTCTGTGATTTTGGGTTGGGCTGTAGGCATGGCTATCTTGACATGACTGTCTCGGCTGGTCCCTACCCAGGAGCTCTAATGCCTGCTAGGTAACTCAGTATATTATTCTTATGGTCCATTCTTATGGTCCCCCAATGATGTCCATATCATAGCCCCAGAAACTAGACTTTATTCTGACACAGCCAAAGGTAGTTTGCGGGTGAACTAACCCAAATATACTACTCATGGGGACCTCAGCATGAACCATCGTGGTGGCCCCAGAGTTATCACAACACTCCTTGCAAAAAGGGAGGCAGGACAGTCAGAGTCAGAAGGACGGGTATAATGGAGGGAACAGAGTTTGGAATGACATGAGGCACAAAGCCAAGGGAAGTTGGGAGGCCTCTAAATATTGGAGAAATAGAAACTGTCATCTTCCACACCCTCCAAGGCCCCCAGAGCTAATGCAACCGTGACCCACTTTGACCTCAGCCCCAGGACACACTTGAACCTCTGGCCTCCAGAAAGATAACATTGTGTTATTTTAAGCTACTAACTGTAGTGATTTGTCACAGTAACAAAAGGAAATACAACAATTTCAAAATGATTGTATTTTACTTTAAAAAATACGCATTCTGCTTATACAGCTCTGGGCCTTTTTTCCACATACTCGGTTGTCATTTCATCTCCCAAGGAATGGAGAATGAATCAAGACAGGGTGTATTGACATTTTCACCTTGCATATGGGTACAGCAAGCAATCGGAATGTCAGGCAATAGAAAACAGTAAGAAATGCTATGGATGCTGTGGACAATGGGACTCAACCCCGCAGACTGCTGGTGGGGATGCAAACTGCTCTAGCCACCGTGGAAGTCAGCATAGAGGTGTATTAAATAACTAAAGATATCTGGTCCACCCCTGGGCATTTCCCTGGAGGGCTTCAGCTCAACTTATCCCCGAGATATTTGCACACCAGTGTTGACTGCAGCACTTCGCACTGCGTAAGCCATGAAATCAACCTCGGTGCCACCAACAGGAGAATAGGTAAATAGAGGTGGTGCATGCTGCCAATGGAATATTTTCCCTCTGTACAGAAGAAAATTACACTGTTTTTATGAAAGTGGCTGCAACTGGAGATCATATGTGTGCATGTACCCACATACTCAAATGCATGCACATACCCACACACACCATAAAACACATGAATGCACATAGGACAAACATGCCACATAACACAAACATTCCATGTGATACACACACACACACACACACACACACACACACACACACACACAGCTGAAAAGCAGATTGAGCCAGTCTCAGAAGGACAGATGTGTGTTTTCCTTCATTTGTGCTTCCAAATTTTACATAGATGCACAAAATTGTGTATAAACATAGGACAGAAAAAAATTATGATTTTATGTTTAACTGTGTGTGGGACCGTGCATGTGAAACTGCCCTTCAAGGTCAGAAATGGATGTTGGGTGCCCTGGAGCTGGATTTAAAGGTGGTTGTGGAGGGTGGTTGATGTGGGTGCTGGGAACGGATCTCTGGTCCTCTGGAAGAGCAGGGTATGCTCTTCACTACTGAGCCATCTCTCCAGCACCTGGCATACATGAGATGGAACTAGCCGTGGAAAGAAGGGCGACAAACAGAAAGGGATGGGTGACAGAGAATGCTTGTATGAAACCTTCCAAAGTAAGTTTTTTGAAGCATCATCTAGTTTATAGACCAGACTGGCCTGGAACTCTCTTATAGGACTTCTGCCTCCCTATGCCCCTTGAATGTTAGCTTTAAAGAATCATGTCACTTCACCCAGCTTGCCAACGAAGGTTTTCATAAAGTATCCAAAGTGGCTGGGTAGAGCCTGAACCTGGTTTCCTGGCACCGAGTTGTTACAGCTCTGCTACATCCGGTCCTCTTGTATCAGCTTTTGTGAGCTTCACAAGACCCTCCCTGTCATGTGACTCTGTTAGTGGCCGCTGCTCATCTTCCCTCACACACATGACCTCTGAAGGCACTACTCTAATTTTGCTCCACATGAATTTGCCTAGCCTGGAAATTTCATATTAAAAAATAAAGAAGAATGAAAGAGATAGGCATAGTCACCTGTGCCTAGGGAATCTGCTTGAGGGCCAGACTGGCACCAGAAACTACTGAGTCCCCTGCCATTGCAATGATCAATGCCTCCTGCTTGGTTCCATGACTGCACTGTCCTCATTTTATTGCTTCCTTTCTATTCATGCGCACTTTTGTAAGCAGCTCCAAATCCTTTGGGAATTAAGCAGCACAACTATTTTTTTAAAAAAGAGCTTCAAATCTCTCCCTCTTCTTCTTCTTTTTTTAAAAAAAAATCAAACAGCACACACACATTGTTCCTCAATTAAATATATTGTGCAAAATATGGCTGCCTTATTTTACTTAATGCTGTGGGTTTAAGGTTTGTTTGTGCCTTAACATGTATCAGTTGCTCGTTACTTTTGATGAGTAAATAATACTGCATTTAACAAATGTGTCATGAATGCATTTACCCACTAATGGATATTTGGTTTGTTTTTACCTTTTGGCAATGGCAAATGATGGTGCTGAGGACACCCATGTATCAATGTCATCACACTTGATCAGAAAAAGGGTTTCAGGCAACAGTGGCTTCCGGGGCCCTGCCAGCATGGAGCTATGCATGTAAGCTATTGTTCTCATACGCCAAGTCCTGCAGAGAGATGTTGTCCTCAGAGAATCTGATGGAGTGAAAACAGGAGAAGGGCTTTCTGTGGAAGGGCCCTGTGTCATGCTCTTTCCCGAGGAGGAAGTGGTAGACTTCCCACCCGATAAAAGAAGTCCTACCAGAATCAAGGTGCACATACTTGCCAAGAAAAAGACCTCCAAGTTTAGTGCCAACCTGCTTTTTCAGAGCCATTTTGTTTATTGGTTGAGATAAGGTCTCACGTAGCCCAGGCTAGCCAAAGATAACCTTGAACTCCTGGTCCTCCTGCCTCTACTTCCTGAGGACTGTGATCACAGGTGTATTGGCATATCCTGCTTTTCTGTGATTACTTTGGTGCTAGAAGCACAGAAACGCATTGTGTTGCACTCCTATATAATTAATGACTTATAGGGATTGCCTGGGAGAGTATGCAGAAATATCCCAAGTATAGTACGATAGGTGATGAGTTATGTATTTTCCCCAACATTTGCTGTAAACAGAATTACGCAAACCCCACACTGGACAGGTTGGAGAGAAAGAAGCCTCAGTAACAGAAGTTCTATAGGAAGTCATAGAAAAAGGTGGCTAAATGCTTTAGAAATACGAACAAGGGAAAGCTGGCAGCAGATAGTCACCAAGCACCCATGGAGTGAACTTGTTCCTGTCATCTCAAGGGAGATGCAATCCACTCCTTCCTGTGAAGCTCAGAGTCTCGGGACTGGGACCTCACGTCCTGCCTCAATTCAGCAAGTCCTGAAGGACGTACCGCCCGGAAACACGCCCAGGGACAGCAGCAGTGACACCCATTCCAACCCCTGCAAGTACACACAGCTCTCCTTCCAAATAGGGTAGAGGGTGACAGAGAGACCAGGCCTTTCCCACCCAATGACCCAAGTTAAAAATATAGCTTGCTTCTTCGGCTAACTCCCGTCTTAGCCTTGCGCATTTAAAAATACCCCCGTCAGTGGCTCTGTGTTTGAAAATGTATTTTGCATCTGATAATTATGATGCATTTAAAGGGCAAAATTAGAAAGCACAAAATTAGGCTGGCAGGCTTAATTAGCCCATTTTTTTTAATGGACGGAATTTGGGTAGCTGTCTGCTCTGGGGGTACAAAGACCCCTAATGGGAGTAGTGGAAATATACTGGCTTCTCTGTGGTTCCAGGCACTCCGTGAGTCAGAACTGAGGGTCAGCTGCACCGTGAGGAATAGCAGACACCTAAAGCGATAAGCTCACACAGGGTTCTCCTCAAGAAACCCCTAAGAGCTGGGTCACAAGGTAATCTACCAGGACAAGGCTTCCCAGAGATCTGACGCAGTCCCTGTAGAAACTTGTGTAAAGATACGGATAATAGGTGTGGTGAGTAGGACCAGTGCATTTGTCAGGTTGTCCCTGGTGTCGGTGTCCCCTGAAGATGCACTTCTCCAACCAGCTCTGGTTCTGCAAAAACTGTTACAGGGGTGCCTGCTTTTTGCACACTAAAGCTAGCTGCTCCTCCCTATCACTAGATGAAAGAGTATTCCGAACTGGCCAGACCATAAAGGGCAACTTCCCATCATATTTTCCTCACTGCCAACTGGAGTCTTTGCAATCCGATTCTACGCTGCTGATAAAGTTATCTTGATGACTGTTTGCAAAGATCTTGCCCTGGACCCAGACGGGTGGATCATCCCCAACACACCGTGCAAGAGAGCGTCTTCTCTTTTCAAGTCTCTTCACAGCTCTCTGCAAGCTGTGACAGGCTGCAGGAAGCCTAGTAGAGGCACCGTCATCCCTGGTTTGAGTCATCCGATGACTCAGATACGGCCCTCTGCTGTCTTCAGACTACGCTTTGCCTCTCTGAACAGAGGCTGTGTTGTTCTGTACCCAAACGAGCTGGGGAGCCCTTTGGACTCTTGGAAAGGAGACCCGACTGTGTTATGTCCACCAGACAGAAGGCAGAGTGGACAGCCCCGGCTCCGGCTGTGTGGATTGTTCTGAACCAATCCGTGGGGTGTGGACAGGGCAGCAGAGGGGCCTGGGAGCTGAACTCGGCGTCTGACTAAGATCTGAGTTGTTCCTGTAGGATGCGCCACCACAGCAAGGTAGCATCTCCAAGCTGCAAGACGCTGTAAGATATCCAATCATCCAGAGAGAATTGTATATGAAAGCAGAAGCACATTCTCCTGCATGGATATGAGGCAACGTTTGAGGTCACATTTGTTACAAGTGCCAACTTTAGCACTGTCTATGTGACACTTGCTATTACAGAAAAATCCTCTGAGTCACTAATAAAGGGTCAAAATTCTGCCATTTTGGATGTTAACAAAACCTTCATTTTAAAAAGTGTCTTATTTCTAACCAGAGAGCCAATAGCTAGAGAGGGTATAACAGTTTCATTTTTAAATCAGCTCTGCACAGGATGAGTTTACCCAGAATGCAGTAGGATAGCCAAATAGTAGCTGTGGTGGGAGCCGGAGGAGATTGGGGCGGGGAGAGGAAGAGAAGGCTCTCTAAAGGCCACATTATAAATACATAAACTGCACACATGTCAGAATATGAAAACACAACACTAGAAGGTCTGAGGAAAAACCTTGTGGGGCCTCTAGGATCCCTGCTTGGGGAATCCTCTCTCTACAGAAAACATGATTGCCTACCCCTTGTATGGCGAGACGAAAGTCCACCAAGAGCACAGATACTAAGGCAAGAAGGAAGAGAGGAGAAACTGAGCAAAAGCTTCCTGTGGTGTAAGCTGTGCCTGCGTGCTGCTGCAAACCTGAGCGCACCTGGCGTTTTAGAGCCTGCGATTGCCCCTTCCCGTGAACAGCCAGAAGTAACAAACATGGCTGCGAGCCAAGCAGGGGAGACAGGGGAGAGTAGGAACAAGGAGGGAGAGGGTTGCTTGCAGACTAGACTGTTAAATTGACTTGGACGAGGTCCCTCCCAATCCTCCCTGCATAAAATAGTTGTCTGTTTCAGATGGATTACCACAAACTCCCAGATAGAGCCCTTAAGTGCTGTTTACAGAGTGTGCTAATTGCAGTAATGGAACTCACCCCTAGCTGTCCCTCAGCTTCGGCCCGGTCTCCCCCATGAGCTTCGTTAGTAGTCCTATTTGTGGCTCTTCCACTCAGCCCCCAACAATGAGCTAAGTGGGAAATATGTAATTATTCATTTTATTGCTATTGATGCTGCTGATGCTAACTGGCCATTGCCAACTGGGGGTTTTCAACGCGCTGCCCAAGAAGAGTTGATCTGTCTGGAGTCGGGGTGACCTTTCAGGACAGGCTTGGTATTCGCTGCCATAAGGGCCTTGCCTACAGATGACCCAGAAGGTCAAGTTCACACTGAAGAATGTATCTCTTTGGCATCAAAACTGTTTCATTGGTGTCTAATAGACTTGGTTTGGGTTTCCCCCCAAATTAGCAGCAGGAGTAATAGCCCAGTAGTTCTCTCAAGTAATTGTCTGCAGGTTGGTCAAACGCATGTAAGTCAAGGTCAACAAGCCCTCTCAGCAAGCTTGGGCCATGACCATGAACTTCTTGGGAATGTCCAGTGGTGACTTAGTCATGTTGCCTCTCATTCAACCGCCTTTGTCCTTAATGCACCTCAGTCCCTTCAGGTTCCCATCTGGATTCTAAACGAAAGCAAGACCAGTTTCTCCTGACCTGAGACTTTGGCCCTGGCCCCATTTCTGGTTGTTTTTATAAGCAGTCGGTCTCAAATTTAGCAGCTTAAACCAACACAAACACATTTTCTCTCAGTGTTGGAGGTCTCGGTTCCAACATGTGTCTCACTAGGCTAAACTCAAGATGTTGGCTGACCTATGTTCCCATCAGAGGCTCTCGAGAAAGTCATCTCTCTCTTGCCCTTTCAACTTCTAGAGACTTCTTGCATGCTTTGGTTGCTGGCCCCATCCTCTGTCTTCACAGTCACTGAGGGTGGGGCTGGCTGGCCTTCTGCTACAGCACTCTCCTGCCCTGCCTTGCACTCTCCTGACTACACTGGACCCACCCAGGTAATCCAGGATAATCCAGTCTTCTTAAAGGCTGGTAATTAGCCACCGTAATTCCTTCTGTGACCTTAATACCCGTAGTCCACGTGACTTGGGTGCTGGAGTGTAGGAGGTGAACATCTCTAGGGCCATTATTCTGTCTGCTGAAATAGCTTTTCTTCTGAGGCTGGTTCTTATCTCAACATGAAGGTTTGCAGTATTCAGAACAATACCTTTCAGAGGTAATCTTGCATCTTGGGGTTTCAATGTTTGTAGGTAGGAAATACTACACACATACTATGCCCACTTCCATAACCATACTGCCAGTGCCTACCTTTATGAAATGGACCCAAACAAAAATATATTAGTATTGAACTCTGCATACTGCAATTACTCAGGAAATGCTTCTATTTATTCAGTCCAAACAGAAGATTAAGCTCTAGCCCAGGGATGCTAGAATCTTCCCATGCCTGGACTCCAGAAGCAGACAAGGTTGATTTCCTGTTGCCATTTCATGGTATTCTTGGTGAGACACAGTGACCCCGTCCCTTAAACAAAAATAAAGTTACCCAGCTAACAGCTGCCAGAGGCTAGGTGTATATTTCAAATACTGTTTAGGGCAGTGGTTCCCAACCTGTGGGTCATGACTCTGGGGGGGGGGTGTCACATATCAGATATTTACACCAGAATTCATAACAGTGGCAAAGCTGCAGTTACGAAATAGCAATGAAATAATTTTATGGTTGGGGGTCACCACAACACAAGGATCTGTATTAAAGGGTGGCAGCATCAGGAAGGTTGAGGACCACTGACCTAGGGTATAATAACTCTCAAAAGCAGAGGCCTGTGTTGTCACCCTTGTCCTGTGGTTACCAGCTTAGACAGGAGTAAGAGCCCTCGCGTTACAGCTACTTTGAAGGAGATACGTTTGAATTCGTAATTGAAGTTAGAGAGGGGCCAGTTCAAGGAGATATTGGAGTCAAGTATGGAACTCTGTATACTGCAAACACTCGATAAATAAAAGTGAACAAGGAGTGGATGTCAAAAAGACGGGAGGGAGGCGTCCCAGGAGAGGGGATGACATGTGCAAAGGTCCAGAGGCAGGAGTTAAACTGGCTCATTTGGGATGGATAAGCAGGTCAGATAATCAATGGCAATCGGAAAGGTCGTGCAGGTACTGGGGCTGAGGGTGCCTCATGTGGTCAGCACAGACATACTAGTTCACTCTGAGGTTCCCCCTCATCCTCTCAGCTAGATGATAAACAATTGAGACACACAAAATACTACATATTCCTGGGACCACGTGCACTGACTGGATGTGTGCATTACATACCATGAGGATAACAGATATGTTTTGGACCTACATTTATAAAAACATACATTCCTAATCCGAGTAGACACAGGTATAGGCCTAAACATGTTCATATAAAAATAACACATCATTTACCATGTGGCCAAAC
>JAQHUG010000082.1:3824712-3908710 GCA_028555095.1 Dicrostonyx torquatus | reverse complement strand
TTTTTTTTACCTAGAAACTCAGGTTTTTGTAGTGTTGCAGGTTGAACCCATGACTCTGCATGCTACACAATGTACCACGGCGCTGTGATCCTTAGTTTTGGTATATGTCATTGGGAAATTATCAGATCTTCAGCAACTATATACAAGGATATATATCAAAACAATAGGCATATTTATGAAAACTTGAAGGGGAACTTAACTGTTTTCAAATAACTGAAATAATCCAATGAATTACCTCATTAAAAAGCAGGTAAATTTTATACCTCCAATGAGAACATGCCTTCAGAATACCTGATAACCTGGAGAAATGTTTATATATTAAGAAGCAAGAACAGGAAATATAAAGGTCTATTAGGCCTGATATCAATTATTACAGATATTAATTATGCATTTATATTTTATGTAGATGCTTGTAAATTCACTACAATAAATATCTTGAAGAAAAACACAATTAACCACGAGTGTTTGCTAGGCAGTATCTTTATCCTTTCTCCTTTTTCATATTTTCTAAATTTTATGTGCTGAGATAAATTAAAGAATAAACATGACATATAAAATTCCAAAGAAGCCACACTTCAGAGCCCTGGTGATTCTTCTGCGGTGCCATCTTTCTTTGAACTGAAGTTTGGTCTTCCCTGAAAAGACTGTCAGCACCATGATAAGTTCGGGAAAAACCACTTGATAACCAACCTTTGTCCCTAAGAAGGAGCTAGTGAAAGGCGGTCCAGTGGCTGTGTCATGCAGGGATTTGGGGCTGCTATCTGATTGGCATCTGTCATAAGGCCTTGATTAGTCTCCTGGGGACTTGCTGTGTTGTCTGTTGCAGTGGCTGACACCACTTTCAGCCTTTAGGGGCGCATCTTTGACCACGAAGAGAAGTTGAACCCAGGAATCCCCAAAGTCTGTATCTTCTCTCGCGGTCCTCCTTAAGCAGAGCCATGTTTCCACCCTCTCTGGTTCTCCTGTGGTTCCCTTAAGTCTTCTTCCCCGACCTGGGAACTTTCTCTTGGATTCTAGCCCAGTACTTGCAACTAAAGCAACCATCTTTGCTGCAAGACAGTCTAAGAGCAGGAGGACTCCAGCCATTTCCTATGTACAATTAACCTTCTTTCCCTGATCTCCATCAGTGGTTCTGGGGTTCTCTTGGAGAAAACAAATTCTTGTGACCGTCACAGTATGAACGTGTGCATGGTTCCAATTGGTTTTTGGTCCTGTGGCACCAGAAGGGCCCTGAACTGGCAAGGAAAGTGTCCTGCCTTAGATCACCGCTATGGAGTCTAGATCCTGCCATTGCATATGAGTCCTATTAGATCAAGGGTGCTGATCCTCAGAAGGGAGATAACCATGGGGTTCAGACTAGGTCCTGACTCTGGTTCTGACCTGACTGCCATTTGGGAGGCAATCACTTTCTGAAGGGTAGTTCTGCAGTGATAACTAGGAGCTCAAACTTGACCTCAGCTTTTGGAAAGTGGATAGGGGTCAAAGATTAGCATAGACTATTTACACCCCTTGAACTGTGGTGTTGGGAGTCTTTGTTCTTTTTTTTTTTTTTTAATAAGAATAGCATTGAATTCTTAGGAAGCTTGAGAGACTCAGGATGAGTCTCAATATATAAACATCTGCTTTGATCCTAACCAGCACAAGGATCCCCCTGAGAATCCCCAGGCTTTAGAATCAAGTGGCAAAAAATAGAGGGGTTGTGGGTTAACCAGACCTAACAAAGTTGTCATCAGATGACATCAAATATTCTACAGCATTTACATCAATAACTGCTAAGGAGTGGACAAGCAGGACTCAGCCAAGAAACCCAGGATTCACAAATCAAGACACAACCATCTCTAAGTATGACTTGGCCCAAACTTAGAAGCAGACATCATCCTAGGAATCGAGTCTATCATCTGCCTTCCTTCTCCCCTGGAAAGATAAACTGGACTCTAACTATAAAGCTGTGCTGGCCTCCAGAAAAGCTAACTGCAAACATTGATGCACGAGGCTTCTGCAGGAGGGCACATGGCCAGGGCTGACCAGAACTGGAGTTCCTCTTGACTCAGTGTGCCCTCCAGACCCACACCTGCTTCCAGCCACATCGAGGTTCTAGAGGACAGAGGTTCATGCTATCCCTTAGAAACTCTCATACATCGTACTAGAAGGTTCCAGAGAGAATGGATATAAGAGCCATACTCCCCAGGGAAGTAACTGAGGCACCTAACACTGTGGCATGTGGCCTGGCTAAATGTGCACACACACACACACACACACACACACACACACACACACACAGTGATTATCAGGCAACACAGATTGGATGTTGGGGATAAAGTGCTTGACTTGTAAACAGAAAGTCCTGAGTTTGAGACCTAGAACCTATCTTAAGTGAACGATGACTGGGATAGGTGCTTGTAATCCTAACACTGGGGAAGCGGGGGCCAGGAAAGACCCTGAGCTTACTGGTCAGCCAGCCTAACATAGTGAGCTTCAGGCTGGTGTGAGACCCTGCCTCAAGAAAAAAAAAAAAGAAAAAAGAAAGAAAGAAACAAAAGAAAGTTGGCAGAGCCTGAGGAGTGACAGATGACAGCACAGGCTGTCTGGCTATCTTTTGGCACACACACACACACATGCACACACACACACACAGGACTCAGGTTAGCATGTCTACCTGCACCTCCTTGCAAGCTGTGTGGGCTTGCATAGGAATCTTAGCCTCTCCGAGTTTCAGTTTCCGTACCTACAAGCCAAAGAGAAAAACAAACATCCAGTGAGGCGCTTTGCTGTGGGGATGAAATGAGTGTCTGCCTCAATACCGAAAGCTGCAATCCGTTTCTATTGCTTACGCAGCAGCTGTAAAGGACGCCCACCTGTTTTGTCGCCATGCTAGAGATTAGACATCCAGGTGGGCCCAATAGTCCCCCAGGTAAGGACTTCTAGGGCTGAGATTAAGGTGGCTGCCAGGCTGAGCTCCGAAGGGAAGGCCTTGGGAGAGAGTTTACTTCTGAGCACACTCAGACTCTTGGCAGAATTAATTTCACTGTATTTGGAAGACTAGGGTCCTATTTCCTTGGCAGCTGCCAAGTGAGTCCCTCTTTCCTTCTGATAAACAGCTCTATCTCATACTGTGTGCTGGGGGGGGGGGGGTGTCCCGTGTGCATGTGTATTGTGTGTGAGTGTGGTGTGTATGTGGCATGTGTCCATGTGTAAGGGCGGGATACCTGCACTAAGACAAGGACAGAGGACACTGTGTGCCCTTCCCTGCTGGTCTCCACCGCATTCCCTTGAAGCGGGGTCTCTGGATGATCTTGCAGCTGGACTGGCAGCCAGTAAGCCCCAGGTATTCTCCTGCCTCTGCCCTCCACAGCCACACACAGCTTTTTACCATGGGTGCTGAGGATTTAAACTCTTATGATGACACAGCAATTGTCCTTGACCACTGAGATGACCCCCTAAACCCACCCATATCTTTATCTAAAATCCCATTCGCATATCTCTGGTGCAGGAGACTTGTCTGTATTCTGTCAATCATGTTTTAAATAAATGCTGATTGGCCACATAGGAAGTATAGGTGGGTCAACCAGACAGGAAGTAGAGGCAGGGCGAGGAGATTGTCTGGGGAGCAGGAAGCTCCCTTGGCATTCCTACGCAGACCACCAAGGAAGCAGGATGTGTCCCTGTCCCAGATGAGAAAAGGTACCGGCCATGTGGCTGACATAGATAAAAATATGGGTTAATATAAGTTATGGGAGCTGGTAGGAAGACTGAGCTAATGGGCCAATCAGTTAATAACCTAATGTAGACTCTCTGTGTGATTTTCTTTGGGGCTTGCTGGCTGTGGGGTACCGGGTGGGACAATAACCCCAACAAGCCAGCCCTCATGTTACATATCTCTCTAACTCCCCTTTCTGTCACTATGTAGTGAACCCTCTGTCTTCAAATGGCTCGTGGGTTCTCGTAGACTCTCCTACATCATCTGTCATAAGGTAAACTGAATTGTAACATTACGAAGTCCCTTTGACATGAACATAACATCATCACGGAAGTAGAATTCCTGCATAGCAGTCACCTAGAGACAAGTATCAGAAATCCTGGTGGTCTTAGAGTTCTACCTAACGTAGTCGATTACACAGACCTAGTGTTTGCTCTGTGCCAGCCTGTGCTCAGTATAGCGGGTGCATTATCACATAAAATCTTTGCAACACGTGTTCTAGACATGGTGTCCAAGGGCTTGGGAAGATGGGAACATCTATTCAGAATAACATTACGTTCCTAACAGACTTGGTTTTTAACTTGCATCTGACCCCAAACGGTAACTTTTAATCATCTTGCTCTGGCACACACCTGAAGCAGACCCCGCTCCCCACTGGTCCTCTACCATAAGGGCCCATAATGAAGTGCTCACACATGACTGTTACCAAATTTCAGGACACTGGCTTGAAAAAACAATCGACTTGAACAACTGATTTCCAATCCAGGAATGCAAAAAGAAACACTTCTAACTGCACGATCTTCAGTTCATTCTTTGGCCAAACAGCTCTCTAATAATAGACCCAGAAATTAAAATAGAGACCTAAGTGAGTAAAGAGGACCTGGAGCTTGAATGGCCCTGAATGGAGTTAGTGAGAGATCCCTGTCGGGGGTCCCTATGTCTTTGCTGAAGGCTTTAAAATCTCAGCCAACGTGGTTTCTACCCATGGCTCCCATTGAGCTTTGGGGACGTGTCAGAAGTAGCCTGGCGACCTCCAGAAGCCACCTCAGTGGCTGTTACCTGAGTGTCTGCTTCTGCCTCCCAAGCAGCATCCCCTGCAGTGGAAATCAAGGGAGGTGTTTTATGAAATATACCACCTCAATAGTAGAGCGAGGGGATAGAGAATGGCTCCACTGTTAAGAGCCTTCACTACCCTGGCAGAGGACCCAGGTACAGTCTCCACCACCCACATCGGGCAACTCACAACGCCTTGTAACTCCAGTTTCAGCGGATCTGTCAGCCTCTTCCGTCCTTCACATGCAACTCACATGCACACACACATACACACACACACACACACACACACACCACTTTAAAACAAAACTTTGAACCAGCAGTGGGTCACAAAGGAAGCTGCCAACGATGCCATGATGTTGGGAAGGCGAAAAAAGTTTCAGTTTTTTTTTTTTTAAGCAAAGTTATGGGATTGTTAGCTCTTATTGATAACAGGAAATGAGTTTGGTCACATCTCATTCATCCCCCAAATCTGCTCTTCCATATCTTCCACAAAAATTATGAGTCCTTGATACATCCTGCAAGGGTGCAAGAGTACAAAATAGATGTAGGCGTTGCCCCTGACTTCAGACTCAAAGATGGGCAATCATAAGACATGGTTGTTAGCATTTACATGTGAACAGTCCAGAGAGGTGGAGGGACAAGAAGAACGAGCATCCATGGTGGCCTGGGTGAGAGGAGAGGGTTAGAAAAGTCTCCCCAGGACATGAGAGTCGATCAGAGCTTTGAGATCCAATGAGATTTCGCAGAAGGGCAAAGAGAAAGAATACATGTGACTTTCCAGATGTCGGGCGAAGCAGAGTGCATTCTGGAATCTGCAAGCATGGGTAGGTGGGCCTGGAGCCACTGCAGAGTGGAAATGTGGTATGCAGAGACCACAAAGACATGTGTGTTGCCTGAGACGACCAGTGAGCGTCTCCTGCCCGTGCGAATGAGCGGGACTTCATGCTGAGGACGAAGGGCCGCTGAAGCGCATTTGCATTTCTGTGTTGTACGCTGTTCCATGTTGATGTGCTTTATGCTCTGCGTGATGTGGGGAGGGCACACACGTGCAGTGGCATGCATGTAGACATCCGAGGACAACTCTGTGGTGTTAGCTCTCTTCCTCCACTTTTCCATGGAACTTGGAGGTGGAACTACGTTTGCCAGGCAATTCACAGAGTTCTTTGGCCTACCAAGTGTATTGTCTGTCATTTTATATTTTTCTTCAATAACGCCAAGAAAATTCGGAAGGGCCGGATAGGAACAAAAGCAACGTCACTGCCTCAGACTTAGTGGAAGTGGATTAAAGATCTAGAAAAGACCTCAAACAGAGAACATCAGAAGACTCCAAGGTGGGGTGACAAGAAACTTCCCCCAGCATTCGTTCTCTGCCTGAGCAAGCGATGAACTACTTTGAAAGGAAAGAGATGGAGAGGAAGAAGTGTCCCTCCTTTGGTAGCTACCATTCTTGCAGCAGACACAACACAACTAGTGGGTCTCTTCAGAGAACCAAGGTGTACTATCTGAAGCTGTCCTGTTATTTCCTTCCTTCCTTCCTTCCTTCCTTCCTTCCTTCATCCCTCCCTTCCTTTCTTTTCTTCTCTTTTATTTCTATTAAAATATCCGTAAAATAAAAAAATGTATGCTTAGCCTATAGGCTATAAGCAAGCACTCATGGGGTTGGCTGGGCAAGTAGGATTTGAGACAATATGCTAGGACAGAGCAGCAAACACACGCAAAGTCCTGGTGTGGGGAAGAGCATGGAGAGGCACCAAAGGGGACAAAGTGACAGCAGAGCTGGGGCTAGAGCACAGACAGCCACAAACTATGTTAAAGTCACATCAGCATCAGGGACCAGGCTCACAATGTAAGAAGAGATTCCAGGATGCTAAGTCATAATATATACATACATGGAATTGTCAAAATCGGATTAAATTTAAAAAGAATTAAATGATGTTTATAGGGACCAGTGAGATGGCTCAGCTAAAAAAGATGCTGCTGAAATCTTGAGGACCTTAATTCCATCTTCCAGATCATCACGGCAGGGGAGAGAATCAACTCTGCAAGTTGTCCTCTGAACTCCACACTCACAAAGTGGTGCATACGCACGCATGCACAATTAAATAAAATGCAATGCAAAATGTCATATATTATATGCACCCTGTTAAGACAAGGTCTGTTAATGATAATCAGGAGGGAAAGGAAGGGAAGCAGAAGGAGAAAGAAATTAGGACCACAGGAGAAAGAGAAGACAGAAATTCCAACCATCCTAACTTATTCCGGAACTCTTGTAGAGCGTGCTGAGCTGCAATTGTCAATTAGAGGCTGTTCAGTTAAGGTCAATTCGTACCATAAATGCATACACTCTGCATAGATGATTCAAACTGTGGGGGAAAAAAAAGGAGTACTCCTAAATGCAAGAAGAAAAAGGAAGGAGGGGAGCAAGAGGAGAAGGAGGGAGGGAGGGAGAGAGGAAGGGAGGGAGGGAGGGAGGAAGGAAGGAAGGAAGGAAGGAAATAGGAACAGCAGAAAGTTCTGGTTTGGCAGACACAGGAAATCACTCAGGAACATTCCTAACAGCATGAAGACATTCTGCTATGAATCCCCTCCAGCCCCACAGTATGAAGTTTTAATTAATACAGCTATTAAATAAGGTTTTGTCCCACAGTGTGAGGGCGCCTAGGGTGAGGCTGGCTGCTCCAGTCTGGAAGACAGCCAACGCCAGGACCCCGGGAAGTCTTACTGGAAATCAGAACCAAAGTTGTCCAAAAATCTCTGTCTCCAAGCGCTTTCACCTGAAAGCGTCAGCTTGCTCTCTGGGGTCTTTATGTCTGTCCCATGTTGGCCTCCTCTGGCAAAGCCCTCAGCTTCCGGTCCCCAGTGGAGAGGACTCTGGTTTCTGGTAGCAGAGAGATGATGGCCAGTGTCTCAGCTTTTCAAGTGCCGCTGAGTTTATGATCTTAGCACTTACCTGCGTACCATCATCTGCTGGAACAGCAGCCCTACCACCTGCTGCGTAACCCAGGAAGCCGGCCCCCGGGTCTGATGGATGGAGAAATGGCTGGCTCAATCACAGTCACCCATCCCCTAAAGGGTTTCGATAAGTTTCTGAATATACTGGAGCTTTGGGTTTTAATTAAAATTTTAATATGCATGCTGGAAACTTATTGATTCTGTGGTGGTGGGGGTCTTGTATCTTGGATGCTTTTTGCTAGCTGTATTTTCACACAGGAGTTCCTGATGGGAGCTCCAATCTCATCCTCCAAGGAGGAACAGCTCTGCAGGAGCCCAGTAGCATCCCAGATCAGGAGGGGGACTACCTTGGAGCAACTGGGCTTATTTCTACATCTCAGAATTGGTCCTAAAGCTGACCACCGATGAAGATACAAAATGTTGAAATTTGCACCAAATTCTTAAAACTAGATGCCATTAGTCAAGTCTCTCTCTGTGAAAATCATTTCTTCTTTTCTGTTACCATGGCTACCTGGGGATCTAACCCCATGGAAAGATGTGCTAAAGAACTGGGAAATTACTGCTAGGACAAATCTCCAACATGGACTGAAATTTCATAACTGAACCGAGATAATGGAGATTGCATTAGTTTGGTGCTTATAAAAGAAAGTTCTAGAAGAATGAAAAATATCATTCAATTACTCCTGTTAACTTTGTCAATGATAAAATTCATTGGATTCCAAATTTTTGGTTAAGATTCCTCCAAAAAAAAGTCATTTCTTGAAGGAAAGTCTTTCCTGGTGAACAGGGGCTAAGAAATGACCATAGCTATTCTGAGCACTAATGTTCATTGAACAAGACAATAGCTATAGGGCTGCAGTTCTCAACTGAACAATTCTGTTTCCCTGGGGACATCTGGCCAATTCTAGACACATTCGGTTATAACCTGGGGGTGAGGGAGGTTGCTACTGACATCCAGTGGGGGTGGGGGAAGGCAGGGCTGTTGCTCCGTGCCCTTCAGTGTGCAAATGGTCCTTCAACCTAAACACCCATGCTGCTGCATCTGGGAGCTCAGAGATGGAAGCCTGCAGTCGGATATTAGCACACCAGTTGCATCAATCACTTTCCTCAATGGGGGCAAAACCCTACAAAATCAGCTTAAGCAGGGAAGAGTTTGTTCAAACTGATGGCATTTAAGGGTACACAGTCCACCACCGTGCAGAGGGGATGGGGGTGGAAGTGTGAGGCCACTGGCCACATTGCATCCATAATCAGGAAGCAGAGTTAGGACTTCATCCCATGAGATGGTGCTGCCCACATTCCTGATGGGTGCTTCCCTCCTCACTTAAACCCCTCCGGGAACATCCTCAGACACACTGTAAGCTATTCCTGTCAAGCCGACATCACAAGGAACCATCACGCCAACTGACAGGAGAGAGGGAAACACAAAAGTGTCTGCCATGGGAATCTGGTGCCTACTCTGTCACCAACTAATGGTGTGACCTTGAGACTCAAGTTGATGCAGTGATCAATGAATTTAGTGTATTTATTCATCTATTCTCCCATCTTTTGGGAAATGACATACTCTAACCCTGTTAGAGTTTTTGTTTTGTACAAAACAAAAGGGGTGGGGTGAAAATACATATAAAGGCTTTGACCAGGAAGCAGGCAGTGTTCCAGGACCGAAAGATCACCCACAAGAAGGGGGCTTCTAGGTCTTCACAAAGAGCTGAACTTTTACTCCAGTGAGCTAATAGCTGCACACAATGAAAAGTGTAGACCAATTAATGTTTCAACTCCATTTTCCTAAGTAGATCTTCATCCTTCTCGTCCACCACACTGGCTCTCAATGTATTTATTGGATGACAGACTGTCCTTCTTTCCGCCAAGGTTAGAAGACCCAGCCAGAAGAGAACAAGGGTGGAGAGGAGAACAATTAGGGGGCCATTACATGGTTCCAGGAGAATATAGGAACCTTATATCATTCCTTTGGGGGACTGAACTGTGCCTTACGATGTAACCCAGTGGTTCTCCTATGGCTATATATCCAAAAGAAAGGAAAATACAGTCACCCAAAAGTTAGTGCATGCACACGCTCAACACCATGGTTCCCGGTAGAAAAAAATGTAGGTGTCACCTCTAAGTCCACCAAGAAGCAAACAGGTAGGTTAGTGGTGTGGCTCTGTGGGACAGCATGTGCAGAGCTTCTGTGAGGCTCCGAGACCAATCTCCAGTTCCCCCAAGGTGAAATAATAGACAAGCTGGGGTGCGTATTAGCTAATTTCCTCTTGCTGGGCTAGAACTCCAAGGCGAAAGCAACTGAGTGAAGAAATCATTTATTTTGGCTTATGGTTCCAGAGTCTGTAATGACTAGGACAGCACGACAGACAGCAATAGGTGCGGCGGCTGGATGGAACAGGTTGCTGAGAGCTCACATCTTTAACTGCAAACACAAGCAGAGAGAGAGTTAACTGGGAGTGGCGTGAGGGTTTAAACTCTTAAAGCTCGCCCCCTGTGACACATTTCCTGCAAGACCATACTTCCAAAACAGCCCCAAACTGTGTCACCAATCGGGGGACCAAGGTTCCAAGTGCTCAAGAGTTTGGGGGACATTTCTCCTTGAGACTGCCACAGGGTACACATAGGAGAGGAGACTATTGTTAACCATTAGAAAGAATAAAGAGTTACAACAGGAGTAAATCCCTAAGATGTCACACTGCAGAAAGAGACCCGTCACAGAGGGCTATGGGGTATGTGATTCCATTCCTAGAAAAATGTCCCAAACCAGTGCATCTGCAGAGAAAAAGAAGTTGATTGATGGTTGCCACAGATGTGACCCCCAATAGATAGGGAGGTTTTAGTAGGAATGACAAGAATGTTCCAGATTGACACAGAGGTCATGGCTCTCAGCTTTGTGAATGTATTAATGAACCACACAATTATATGCTTCAAATGGGTGTGTCTGGTGGTTTCTGACCTACGTGCCCATAAGGATGTCTTTTTGTGTGGTCTGTGTATGTATGTGTGTGATTGTGTGCGTGTGTGTGTGTGGCTGTGTACTCCCTCATGTACTTGTGCAAAGTCCAGAACATCAGTTATTTCCTGTCTCAGTCTTCCCCTTATCCTCTTAAGATGGGGTCACTCATTGGAAGCCAGTAAGCCCCAGTGAATCCTGTATCCAACCCGAAGTGGTTTGCACACCCAGTTTGCCTTGTGGGTGTTAGGCATTTGAACTCAGGTCCTTCTACCTGTGCAGCAGGCACTCTTACCACTGAGCCATCTCATAGCCTCAAAGCTATCTTTTAAAGAAAAGTAGAGGAAAGAAATGATGAAGGCATCTGACTTAACTTCATCTTGACAATGCTGTTCTTGCATTGCTATCCTCTGTGACAGTTTGCTTCCAACCGAATGGGAAATAAAACTTGGGAGATGAGGTTGCTTTATAAAGGAAATTTAAACCTGTTTCTTTTTTGTGTGTCAACATTTCCAGTCTCCGTGGCCAGAAAACTGTTGCCTTTGACCCCAAGGATACTGACAAAACAATTAGTTTCAGGCCCATAAATTCTTGAAACTTCAGTTTCTTGTGGAAAGGGTGTGGTGTGTTGTGGCAGCTGGCTTCCCCAGGCAGTCTTCAATGTACAGAAAGAGAGGTGCCCTGTTTCCTTTACTGAGAAACTTATCTGACCTCTTCATCCACACAAGTATGACTTCTGGTAAAATCAAAAATGAAAAGAACATTCTTTTGTGCTGATGAAAAATGAAAATCGAAAAAAAATGAAGACAGACCCAAGGACACGTAATTCATCATAAGGAGATGTCAAGTTTTCCTTGTGTCATCTTTTGGGGGAGGAGAGAGTTTAATCTGTTTTAAATTATAGTGCTAGAGAGCGAACATGTTTTGGTCCTCATAAGAGTCTCCAAGGCTAGAGCAAAAACTGATCTTGAGATGAGGAAGTTTCCCTGAAATCCAAAAACTACCCAGGGTCTATGCCTCCTTATAGCCTCTGCGGTGTCTGGTTTTCCAAATTATTGACCTCATTCATTCATCCATTTGCTCATTCATTCACTCACTCAAGCATCCATCCATCCACCCATTTATCCATTCATCCATTTATCCATCCATCTATTCGTTCATTCATCAATCCATCTACTTATTAATTTATTTATCCATCTCTCCATTCATTCAGTACTCTCTTTGCTACTGTACCCTTTTGGGAATGTAATGATAAGACAGCATTCATGCCCTAAAAGAACTTATAGATCTACAGAGAAACACATAAGAGTTATTACTTAACTCTGCAAAGGAACTATGAGAAGTGACGGACCAAGGGACTTTGAAGGAGCCTGGTGATTTAGAACGTTCTCTGATTCAAATAAGATAGCATAAGGTCCATGGAACTCACACAATGAAGTTTTTATCTCCTTCAGTGGACATCTGTAGATAAGGGTCAGGTAATGGCTCCAGATTTGATATCCTAATTAGGTTCTGTCTTCAGTAACCAGTTGCTTCTTTTACTATAATTATTTTATAATTTTACACTGTGTGTGTGTGTGTGTGTGTGTGTGTGTGTGTGTCTGTGTCTGTGTGAAGACAAATTTCGGATTTGGTTCACTCTTTGGTCCATGTGGAGCCCCAAAATAAATTGAACTCAGGTTGTTTGGTTTGACATCAAGCACCTTTACCAGCTGAGCCATCTCACCAGCTCCATTACTTCATTCTTCCTTCTCCACTGGATTTTCTTCTCTCTCTTGACTTGTATGGAAGGCTGTGAGGTGGTTGCATGACAGCAATGCATGCTGCTACCTGCATTTTCCGGACTACAGCACCTGCATAAGCCAGGCATCGGAGGTGAGTGTGCAGAAGTAAAGTAAGTGAGGTGGATTAGGATTTCCTTCATCTTCCAGCATCAGCAGGTCTGCACAAGCCAGATGTGGTGGCGCTCACCTTTCAACCCAGCAGTTAGGAGGCAGAGGCAGGTGACATCTATGAGTGAGAGGCCAGCCTGGTCTGTAGAATACAACCCAACCTGGGCTCCATAGTGAGACCCTGTCTCAAGAACACCCAAATCTACAAAGAGTTAATTGGGGTTAATCTCCTGGGATTTTGCAGAGTTGAGGTTAGCCCTCAAATTCCATCATGCCAAAGGGGGGGGGGGGAGGGACAGATCTGGGCTCTCAACCAGACATAGTCACTGGCCTTGGTTTCCCAGCAGGCATTGCCACTGAGGAGGCAGGCTTTGTTTTTGAAACCTGTACTGCCGCCCTCACACAGCCTAGTCATCTTGACTCCTCGGTGTGGGTGGATGCTCACCACAAGCTGATCTGAGCCCCCGGTTCCAGGCCACATAACACTCCCTTGCACATCTCTTGGAGACTCAGCGTGTGTACTCCTTCCACGGGACCTTTGTGGTCTCGACTTTAGCAGGTGTCCCACCATGGTTCCCAGTAGTGGCAGTGTGACTTCTGCCTCCCAGGTCAGGAAAATGCACAGTGGGTGCAAACAGAGAAGAACCCTGAACCATGATGCATCTCGTCATCCCAGGCCAACACCCAACTTCCTGGCTGCTGACGAGAGACCACAAAGGGAGCCGCTAAGCCATTCCGTGTGAAAACTTAACACATTTCACACAAAAGTAACTGAGACCAAATAAGGCAGAGGACCCCGTAAAGTCTACAGTGTGGACTGACATATCCCCACTGAGCAACTTGCCCCTTTAAAAGTCGACTTCAACCCAGTTAGGGCCTGGCTAATTAGTTTTATGTACGGCACCACAGTTGCGGAGGAGAGGTCATTTGGGTATATAATTTTCTCTCCCTTTCTAAACCACAAAACTTCCTCTGTGGAGCAGGCTTCAACTTCCGGTTCTCTGAAGCAAAACAAGCTGAGTCACGTGTTTCTATGAATCCCCACCTGAAAGTTCAGGATTAATAGCAACAGCAGTGGCTGTGTCTGTCCGCAGAGCACAGAGGTGCAGGGTTCTGCATGGATCTTACCTGTCATGGGGGCTCCCCGAGATGTGGGTCACCCATGCCATACGTAAGGAAGCCACATCTCACAGTGCTTACAATGAGGCCTTGCAGATGGCAGGAGAGAATATAGGAGGCCATGTAGACGGTGGGATGGAATATAGGCCCAAAGTTAGGAGATCTTGAACCTTGACCTGGACCAGGGTGTGGGCAAGGGATGTTCTTTCCTAGAAGACATTTCAAAGGAATTAGACAGAAGTCAGTATCTATAATAACAAACTACAGATGAATATGTGATTCCATTAAAGCCAACAGCTTCAACTGCAGGGATAATAGTCCTGCAGGTATCTTAGAATTTCCCAAGATGGAAATCAGGAGAGACCCAGCGTTGCTGGTTTCAATGGCTCTCCTGTGCCAGAAGCTGCCACACTTTGTCATGAAAGAAAAATTCAAAAACAGCTTTGAAAAAAAAAAGTGAATGGATGGGCAGATGGTAGACTTCTAGTTGGGACGGTTTTGTAGCCCTTCAACAAAATGCCAAAATTGTTCTGATGAGCAAGAAAATCCTGGAGAGATGGAAGAATTCTTCCTGAAGGTCCCTTGGGAGTCAGTTTTTTTTTTGTTTGTTTTTTTGTTTTTGTTTTTTGTTGTTGTTGTTCTTTTTGGCTTGGGATGGTTTTCTGAGGCCCTGGCTAACCTCAAACTCACTGTATATCCAAAGATGGCCTTGAACTCATAATCCTCCTGCCCTCACCTCCTATGTGTTAGACCCATATGAGCATTGGATCCATTACATAGATCTGTGCAGAAATCTGTAGCATCGGAGGATCCGTTAAGCGAAGATGGAAGCGGAAGCACTGCCTCTCCCAAGCTGCAGGAAGCCTGGGTGCTGAATGTGTGTCAGGGCTATTTGACTCTGTAACTTATTTAGGTACACATGCCCTTAGGCCCAGCCTTCCCTGGCTCATCCTCCCATAAATTGTGAAGCACGGCACATCACACGGACCCCACTGTTTCAGTGCCTCGTGGACTCCCCCAATGTTTCTGTCTCCACTGAGTCCAGTGTGAGCACAGGGCTAATCCCTGACTTCACTCTTCCCTGGCTCTACATCCCTGCTTTCCTCTTCCTAGCATCCTGTAATAGAAGAATGCTGGGTTAACCCTCCACAGGTAAGAACTCAGCAGTAAAAGCATTTGCAGTTAGAATAGCTTACAACATGGGAAGGAGTCCGATGACCAGTAGGCGGGATGTCATCCCTACTAGCTGCAGATCAGAAGAGTGAAGATGTTGGGGGTGTCCATTAACAGCTCGTGTGACAACTGTTTGAGGGGCACACACTGCTCCCTGGACTGGGTTCAGAATACATCTTTACGAGAATGACAGAATTCACTCCAAATGGTTCTCATGGAAAGACAGAAAACTCATGGAGAATGAGCCACTGATAAGTGGGTATCACTGTCAAGTTTTAGGAGTGTTCAGAAGAGGCCCCAGAAAACTCTGTATTATTTTATAGGTGAAATGGGGTAATGACAATACATCCAATATTTGGCCAATCAGAGTAAGTATCAGGAAAATGATATATATGTGTGTATATGTATGTAAATGTCTGTACATATATACATACATACATACATACATTCAAATAACATGAGAATTTTACTTTTGAAAAACACCACCACAAAATGTAACTGACTTTGGGCATGCAGGAACATATCCACAATAGCTTAACTTTCTGTTCAAATTTTCAAGATAATATATTATTTAACAAAAGAATAAAATAACACTACTTTGGAGGGTTTCACTAAGAACCCACTCCACATATATTCTAAAGGGTTAGTTCTAAGAGGTGAAAAGGTGTGTCTAGCACATATTTCAAAGAAGATCAAAAGCTACTCTTGCCCAAATGTTATTTTTCACATTCCTGTGGAGCTATTTACAATGTTGCTAATTTCTGCATATAGTAATGATTGGGTAGGTGGATGGACTGATGGATAAATGAGGGGACAGAAAGACAGACAAAGGATCTGAGGGATAGGTGAGTGGATGGATGGAAGGATGGATGGATTGAGGAAAGGATGAGTGGACAGGCAGGCAGGGAGGCAGGCAGGTGAGTGGGTGGGTGGACAGATAAATGGATGGATGGATGGATGGATGGATGGATGGATGGATGGATGGATGGATGGATGGGTGGGTGGGTGGGTGGATGGGTGGGTGGGTGGATGGATGGATGGATGGGTGGGTGGGTGGGTGGATGGGTGGGTGGGTGGGTGGATGGATGGATGGATGCACGGATGCATGGACAAATGAATAGACATGAATAGAAAGACAAAAGACCAAATCGGGGTGGGTGGATGGGTGGATAGACGAGCAGATGAAATGATACAGAGATGAAAGCCTTTTTAACCCCTTGAGACTATCACAAAGCTGCCAGTTAGTGAAGATGTGACCTGTGATCTCAACAACACACTCACAGGTCACTCCTTAGCATGTCTGAGACTTGGGGTGAACTCAGCATTAACTGAAAGACTTAACTATTGCTTGATCTTCAAAGTGTTGGTGTTCTAGAGTCCTGGGTGGCTTTGTGCATAGGGCAAGCACACGAAAATGCACAAGAGGGACACTGTGACTCTAAAAAGCCTCTGAAAACTCTGCAGTTGGAAGGTTGGAACCCAAGAGCGGGGCCAGGGAACTGCGCATGAGACCTTCTTTCAAGGCTCATCAATAAATAGCCTAGAGATGAGAAAACCTGACTCTTAACATTGAGTGTCCCCAATTCCTTGCTCACCTACACCTACATTGCTGGCCTGATATGTAGTATGATTCCACTGTGGGTGGAGTCTTTATCAGTTTCAAGGGATGCTAACATCTGGTGTCAAGAAAGCCTGCGATAAGTTCATGATGAACACCTCACCTCAAAAGCCTATCCTCATAGACAAATAACGCAAAAGGAGTCAGAACCAGATGGATGGTACTCCCCTCTGACTTCACACAGGAGGCTGTGCTTTCCCTGAATCAGTGGCTTTTCATGACGATACGAAGGCATCCTTATTCCCTGGGTCTTCTCCATGCTCTGTGGAGGAAAAGGCCCCGTGACCTGCATCCTTGGTGCTTTGTACCTTGGATGTTGTTCTTCCCTTAGCAACAGAATCTTTCTATGAGGAGTTCTGAATTTCCCACTCCATTCCTCTGAGAGAATTCCAACTTATTCCTAGTCATGTGGGACCTTCTGGGGCCTGGGATCTGGTTCAGCTGGAACGAGGACACAGACATCAAACCAGAGATCTTGTTCCAGTCACTCACAGTGTGGAGCTAAGGAGTAAAGGGGCAGCTGTGGAGAGAGTTAGCAGCAACCAAGACACAGAAAGGCTTTGTGTTTTGACTGGGGTAGACACAATTTGGTGAAATTACACAAAGTGAAACACACACTGACACACATACCTACAGAGGGAGTGCACACGAAACTCGTGTAAGATGGGGCGGTTGAAAGAATGTCAGACTCCCGGCTTCTACTGTTGTAGCACAATATGTGAGGCCTGGGAAAGGCTGGTAAAGGAACCCCGACTCTGCCTAGGCAATTGCTTACAGCTACGTTGGACCCCCCCCAGCATTTTAAATATTGAGATGCATCTTTAGCCACGCTGTGTGGTCAGTCACAAATGCCAAGCCGGAGAGCATCCACTGAACAGAGCGGAGGTGTGTCAGCCACTTGGCTTGGCAATGAACTCACAAAGAAGATCTCTCCAGGCTGGACTTCTCCCAGAAGCAAAGGAGTCTGTCTGTCTGACAAGGAGGAGGGTGGGCTAAGATGCACCTGCCAGGGAGCACCTGGGATCTGCGGGTATCACTGCAGTAACTACAGACTTTGATAACAGATGAGGAGCAGGGTACAGAAGCCTCTGGTGCACCTGCATCAGTATCTACAGAGAGAAACATTCCAGAACCCCCAGTGGGTACCTGAAATCTCAGATAGTGCTAAACCCTGTATGGGAATACTGACGTCATCCATTTGATCACCAGAGGCAACTAAGTAACTAATGGGTGGGTATCACCTCCAGGGCAGACACACTGAGAGAGAGATGATTCGTATTCAAGGTGGGATGAAGTGCGATGTCTTGAGATTTCATTCTGTTATTCAGAATGGTGGACAACTGCAAACTCACTGACTTTTGATCTCTAGTGCTTTCCTGCTAGCATTTCTGGATCTGGGATGTCTATGAATCACTGGAACGGAAGAAAGTAAAACCAAAATCAAAGGAAGGCTGATTTCTGCCCCTCCTCTCTCTCAACAAGCCACTTTCAAACCAGTGCTGCAACTTTTCTGTGTTCGAGGTCCTTCTCTAGGACCTAAAAGGATGACTGCTTTAGTCCATGACTGCTCCCCTCGAACCTATCACTCCCTCTTCCTCTCTAGACCATTTATTTGTTATAGCAACTAGAACATATATTTTAAGCCATTTTCCGGATTCTTAGTTTGAATTATTATGGACTTGCCTATCCATCTCCTGCATTTTCTCTAAACAGAGACTCCATCATGGCTTAGTGGCAACATCCTCCTCACTACCAAAGCACCCTGATGCTATTGGAAAGACACAAATGCTATCAACAGAGGGAACATTTCTAGACATTTAGTTCCTCTTTCAAATAACTTTATCCCGAGTCCCGCCTCCCTGAGACATATGAAACGGACAGCAGACACATGCTGGTGTGCACGTTTGGGATATGATTCCAAAGCAAACAAAATGCACGGACTTGTGCAATAGCCAAGAAGGACCGGCACTGCAGCTACTTGCAGCTCAGTTTTGGGGAACAGACCTCTCTGACGGTAAATTCCAATAAAGTTGGTGGGCGTTGCACTAATGACTGCACTCTGAGTCACCTATAGGGACTTATAATCACGCACGGATTACGCACTAGGATGGCGGAGGGAGATGTCAGCAATTCTGATTCGATGGGAACCTGATTTCAGAAGCAATTCTATAATGACTCTGATGCTTTGGTTAAGGGCCTCACAATAGTACTCAACTCCAAGAAGAGGGCCAGGAGAGAAGTGAAGAAATGTAGGGTGATTTATTACCTTGCTATTTGTACCCTTGAGACAGGGGAAGAGATCACCAACCAAAATGTGTATGTGTGTGTGTATGTGTGCATTCACGTGCACGTGTGCACATGTCCATGTTCAGGTTAGCATTATCAGTGAATATGTGTGCATCAGTGTGTACTTCCCTGTGGAAGCTCCTCGGGCATCATCCATCTTGTTTGAAACAGGGACTCCGCTAACCTGAAGTTCACCCAGCAGGCTAGCCTCGCTGCCCATCATGCTGCAGAGAGCCACGTGCCCCTGTTGGAATCCAGGGCTGGGATTCCATGAGCAGAGAACCAGATACATCTTTCTGCATGAGTTCTGAGGATCGAGCTCAGATGCTCACACTTGCATGACTAGCACATCACTGGCTGAACTCCCCGCCCGCTTTGCACCTCAGTGCTTAGCCAAACCCAACTGTCAGAATAAAACATGTTTGTGTGGCACCGATACCAGCTTGGGGAGGATTCTGCAGATTCCCAAAAAGATGAAGAACATTCTTACAAAGAGAGAGAGAGAGGGGATTAAAATCTCTTGTGTTTCCTCCACTTCTTTTTTCCCTTTCCCAGTAAGAGCATCCAGGAAGGCAGTACCAGTAGCACAGGGTCAACCTGACATCCTTACACAGGGACCAACATCAAAGGAAATGCCCGAGTTTGGGCTCTTCCTTCTACCGCACTCCTTGAGTCCTTTGCTTTTCTTGGGAGGCAGAAAGTAACACAGGAATGTTACAATAATGTGTTGTGGTGGCCAGAACAATGATCTCAGATCAAAGGACTCATTGCTGTGCACGTGAAACAAATCATTTGGTCAGCTGGCCAACACTCACTGGGCACCTCTCAAAGCCCCATACTGAGATGGACCACTTACCCCTGCCGGCCATGGGATGACCATGACTTCTTACTGTATCATCTCATAAACTATTACACTATGTACATGAGTCTACACTGCACACTGTCACGCCGGGTCATGTTTGACGCCAGGTTTACTGCTTTCTTGACTGTCTCCCTACGATAGATCACCAAGGGTTTTAAGAGTGAACTTTGCAGCCGTGTCTGGAATCAGAACTGCTACTGTTCACTCACCACCTGATGTAAGAAAAGCCCTCTTAGGGGGGACCTACAGGGAAACCAGGGGGTACCTTCGCTTTGTCCTTGGTCAGATGGTTAGCAGGGAGCAGTATTGACATAAATATAGGGCTACTATGACTGTCTCATGAGTTCAAACCGAGGTCAAGGCCTGGTGAGTATCAGATACCTGTTGGCTGTTAGTAATGTTTTAATTTGGTGGCTGGCTCCATCAGATCACTTAGGATACGGTTCCCCCTGGCTTCCTGAGAAAAGCTCAGGTTGTTCCCCAGGTTCCTGACCCTCTCACTTTCTGAGTCCAAGTCTGAACCAGTCTGACATGTCATCACTTTGCCATGGGGTCAGGCTCAGAGATGTGCATATGAGCCAACAAATGAGCCAGCCCGTTGGCACCCAAACCTTGGCTTTGATGACCCTGACTGAGGCTTCTCCTCATTCTCTGGACCCAGCCGTGGAGGGCTTAGGGTTAGAGTGGCCCTAGCCATCTTGATCACATGAAGGTTGTCTTTCCTGGAGTTCACATAGATGGAGAGAATCCAGTTCCAATGATAGCACATGATGCCTGTCCCCAGTCAGCCCCAAGTCCATCTCTGTCCCTGGAGCTCTGGATCCTGCGAGTCTTTGAACCCATGCAGTCTGATGGTTGCATAGCATTGCTTTATACGTAGGGAGACCCTGAGACTGAAAAGGCACATGAACAGCACCTCCAAGATCACATACCAAAAACCAAAGCCCTGCCTGGCTGTGATTCTGTGCTACTTCCGAGAGCCGTGCTGTGTGACCCTTGAAAGGGTCAGAGCTAGCATCCTGGGGACGTACAGGAGCTGAGATGGCGGTACAGTGCTCACCTTTATCAAAAGCATGGCAGATGCTAAGAGCTTTGGGTGCAACACTGCCCGTGAGCTGTGCCTGGAGGAATGGGCAGGATCTGGGCATGTTGAAATGGGGACAGGCCTAGTCTTACAAAAGAAGTCTTACAAAACCGTGTCTGTGCCTTGAAGCCTCAGGGAAGCAGCTATGACGCAAAGTTGGAGCGGGGCCCTCCCATCGGCATGTACCTTACTTATACCCAGATGCTTCAGCATGTCCCTCCGTGCACCCAGCCATGCATGCCAGCAAGATGGGTTGCATTCTGTCTTGGCTCCTGGACCTGTGCATCTTCATCATAGTTTCCAGCTTATTCCTACATTTTTTTTTTTTTTTGGTTTTTCGAGACAGGGTTTCTCTGTAGCTTTGGAGCCTGTCCTGGAACTAGCTCTTGTAGACCAGGTTGGTCTCGAACTCACAAATATCCGCCTGCCTCTGCCTCCCGAGTGCTGGGATTAAAGGCATGTGCCACCACCGCCTGGCTTATTCCTACACCTTATTGAAAGATGTAAGCTATGCAAAAAACCAAAGAGTACCCTGGTGACGGAGGCACGGGCCAGTTAGACTGGTGGGAGGCAAACACGAAAATTGTCTTGTGACAGAGTGGTTGGCCACCCTGTAGTTATCCAAGTTGTCTTTCCTGGAACATTCTGACTAGATTATTTTATGCAAGATCAGAGTGATCATTTGATAAGTCACTCACTTGATAAGCATATCTTGAGTGCCTGCTGTATACCAAGCACTTACGGTGAGTTCATGAAGAGAAGAGACAAGAGGTGCTCTGATAGTTAGGATTTCAGGTGCTCATGGGGGTAAGAAGCTAACAAGACACCATTAGGACTCAAGGCCAGAGTCTTCCCTGTGTGCCTGGCCTGTCTTGAGAGGCACTATTCAAAAGACTTGGTAAGTCTTCTTTCTTACAGAAACTCTAAGATCCGAGGAAAAATGTAGATGAGCCAGTAATTAGGACTGAAGGCAGGAAAGGTAGAGCGCTCAGAATTCTAGGTGAGGGAGACCCTAAAGTTCAGGAGAGAGGGGGTAGGGGAAGGCAAGAAGGGGAGGTGGGCTTTTTCCAAGTTCTAGTGTAGTCTGAAGTCCATGCTGGGAACTGATGTAAACAGAATGCATGCAGTCCCTGGTACACACTGAGAGAGTATGTTCTCCTGTGCTTACCCCACACAGGAGACAAAATGCCAAGCACTTGGTACCTCTGTGTGTCACACTCATAAAGCCCTCTGTCTACCTCTGATTGAGGGAGAGACTGAGGTTCAGATAAGACACTTGCCCCAGGGTTATTAGGATTCTTAGGTAGACTTCTCAGGCCTAGGAAAAACAGGATTCCTACCTGTGTTTCCTTGGTGCCAAATCGAGGCATTCCCCCAGGTCTAAGAAGTAACCGGCTGGTGATCCATAGGAATTCTTGAGGTTTTTGATTGCCCCAGGACCGCCCAATGTTCAGAGTAATATCTGCATAAGTAATCTGCTTATCAGCTTGGAGATTCATGAGGTGTGGTCCTGCCATTCAGACCCCACTTAGATGGTGACTTCAAAGAGTCTGACTCGGTCATTGTCACCTACGGACATTCTGTGATGGTTCATCCTGTCTATGGGTGGTCATTTTGGTTACCTGTCTCACACTGAGCTCTGGGGAGCTAGAGTGGGGACATGCCCACAGTATCAGCCAGTATAATTCTTAGCCAATCTAGTCCTTTTGTACCCCAAAAGAGAAGCTAGAACTTTTGAACCCCAAAAGAGAAACTAGAAGAAGGCAACCAGGAAGGCATACAACATGAACACTGACCTTGGAGACAGTGTCCCCTGCTCCTCCCAACTCCTTCTGCACCCTAGCTTGCTAGATCACTACCTCATGATCAGAGCCACCAGTCATATCTTGTCCCTGCTTCACTACTCCTTGAGATCAAAGGCAAAGGTCTCTGAAGAGTCCCCTCCATTCTCCTGGGCCCCAAGGATCCAAGGCCAGGTCTGATGACCAACGTGTGCCAAACTCTCTTGGGCACAAGTCAGACATAGGTCATAAGTAACTTATGGACTGTTCGCTGTTCTCTCTGAAAACGAGGGGAAGTATGAACCCCAGAGGGGAGGTTTTGTAAAAACTGCACATTTAGGTTCCTTTAAGAGACCAGCAGAGAGACAAGCTGCATGCAAAGGCAGAGACACGTGATACTCAGAGGTCTTCTATTCCAGAAAATGCCTTGGAGCCTCCAGCCCTCAAAACTGGCATCAGGAAAAAGCAAGAAAGCTGGTGATCTAAGCAAAAGCAAAACCAGAGAGGAGAAAGAGATCTCCAGTGAGCTGTGTCACCCGCCCAGAGCTCTTCCAGGGTTTAGCGGTTTGCTTTTAGTCTTGGGGATCCCAATCTCAGACAAACGCTGTGGATTTTGAGTAGGAAGACTCAGGCTGCCGTGAAAGGTGGAGGTTACCGTGTCATGATCTGTGCTCCAGTAGAAAGTTTTACCTACGCCATCCAAAGCAGAAGTCGTTTTAGAATCTATCAGCAAGATACATGTCTGTCACCCAGATGGAGCAACTGAATAAAGTCATCACAATAGGGCTGGATGATAGCTCACTTGGTAAAGAGCCTGCCATTCAAGCCTGAGGACCTGAGTGTGATTTCCCCCAAACCCGCATTTTTAAAGGATCCACGCACAATAACACATGCTTGTTGGGAGATGGATGCATTTCTGGGGCTCACTGGCCTGCCTGTCTAGCCTGCCTGGCAAGGGCCAAGCCAAAAATAAATCCTCTGGACAATTAATGGAGCTGAGAGGGGAGAATCAGTCTTCTCCAGGGTTTGAGCCCCTGCTCAGTTATCCAGGCCCATGCAGTGAGTCCTAAATACAAATATATATGAACAATAGTAAATTATCTTGGCAGGTGCTGTTGTGTGTGTGTGTGTGTGTGTAAAACAATAATTAAAGAATAAGAGGCCATGCACTTAAGATAAGAGGACATAGGAAGAGCTGAAAGGAGAAAATAATATAAATACAGTATTCATATATAAAATTCTCCAAAATTTTTTTTAATTTTAATTAAAAAAATACCCTGTCTCATACAGCAAAGAAACAAACCTCATGACACCCAAGGAATTACAGTTAATGTTGTCTTATAGTCTCCATACACACATGTGTACACCCACAGATACATGTGTACACACACACACAAACACACCATAATTATCAAACAAGCTGTATCTGTTTAAAATGCCCACTAAGGGATTTGAATGACCCAACGGATCACTTTTGCAGTTACTAAGGGATTAGGGAGGGACAGTCTCTCCTGGGAAGCCCAGGACTTTGGCCCTTCAGTGTTGGCATTTCAACAGAGTTGGAAGAACCTTAGAGAAACAACCATTTGTGCAGCTCTCCAGTGTCCCCAGGCTGTAGCAGACATTTCCTAGGCACAGTCTCCGACACACGGGGTATACTGATCTGGTTCAGACAGGCCAAGTCATTCAAAAACAAGCAAACATGAATCTCATTTGCAGCTGACTCAAAGCTGGGAAGCAAATTAAAACTCGTCAACAGCACATTCTCATCCCAAGAGATGAGGGGAAACAAGGGAAAGGCTACAGTGAAGAAGAGGGAGCCTTCCGGAACTGCTGTTCGTTTCTGCACATAGGGTCAAAACTATGAGCACATGAAGGGACACGTAGGACACATTAGGAGATGTGAGAAGTGGCCCAAGGCTTGGGTCAATCACCATACATGTGATACCAGTCCCTGGAGTGGCATGTCTGACGGAGAAGCTTGAGAAATGCTGGTATGTAGTAAGAGCAGGCATGCTGTGACCAGGGAGGCTGAGTGTCACACTTGCTGGGTGATGGGAAGACAGCCTGGGTAACTGGGCTTAAGTCTGGGACTTGAGCCCCCAGAGGGCAGCAGCGATCCTGTGGTCCTACCTGGGAGACAGCAATCAGGGGGCATGGCCCTTAAGAGCAAAGCAGAGGTACAAATGCTAGCAGTCTGTTTAGACGAAGCAAAAAGCAGGGGACAGGTGTTGAGTTCCCCAAGACCCTGCAGCACATGAGAACTTTATCAATACACATGAACATATGCATATGCTCATATACATGCGTATGCAGTCAAAACGAATATATGGAAGGGGAGTTGGCCCCATGCTAAAAGAGAAAACACAAAGCAATTTTAAATTTTTTATTTAATAATGTGTGTATGTGTGTGAGTGTGTGACGTGGTGCCGTGCATAGGGGATGCACATGCCCAGCTTACCCATGGAGGCCAGAAGACGCTCTTCGAGAGTCAGTCCTTTCTTTCCACAGTGAGTTCTGCGGATTGAAGTTAAGACGTCAGGCTGGCATAGCAAGTGCTTTTACCCACTGAGCCATCTCGCTGGCCCAACAGTCAGCGTTTTCACGACCTCAGAAACTCTTGAAAAAAATGGACAGGCAGGATAGAAGGCAAAGTTGACAGAACAGTGAGCATTCTCGGAGGCAACCAAACACATGTTGGCATTGCATGTGAACTCCTGTAGGTTATGGGCACTATGGGTTCCATGGATCCTTCTCCATAAAAAAAATGATAACAATAATAATAATAATATACTTTTTGCCCACACCACTATGGTAGCAGTTATGACACATGCTAAATTAATATTCCTTTCTTTTCTTCTGGTTTGAAAAACAAGCTCACATGGTTGTTTCTGGGGACCACAGCAGCCTCTGGCAGCACATCTGCTCTACCCATTGGAAAAGGGTTAAACACCTTGGCCTCCAGTGGGATTCTGTCAGGTAAATTCTACTTTCAAACAGAGTAGCACCCGGAGTCCACTTTGGGATCCGTGTGGATGCATTCTGAAGAGAACACCAAGAAGGACCCATGTCCACGCTGTGATTCCATTCTGGAAAGCCCAGACTCCAATACCCTAACTATGACAGAGGCTGACGCCCAAAGACAAGATCCACAGCCCAAGGTGGAAATGGAGCCTAGCAGCTCTTTTGTGCACTGCCTTATTTCTATTTAAACACTTAGTCAATAGAGAATGTGCAGCAGAGGCAGAGAGGTGACAAATAAAGCATGATAGGACCTATCAATCTAACTTTAGTTATTATCCGAGTGGGGACGAGGAACCCTCTGGGTGCCTTCACAGAACAGCATAAGAGAAAGCTCCAGGGCACCCATGACGTCACAGGAACAACAACAATACAGAACAGAACAGGAAAGGACCCCCTTGCCTCAGGCCCCAGGCAAACCCTATCGAAAACAAAGTTAGTGCGTCTAAGCCCAGATGGCGTGTGCTAGAACTGCCTTTTGCTCCTAGGTTGAATGGCTTTTAGATGCCTCTGGAACAAGGGCTTAGCAGCACCCTATGACCAGGTGAACAGCGCTTCACATGACTGACCCCGTCACCTGAATAACTAACCCGGCTGCCTGAACATTCTTATTGTGTATGCATTCTATACAGTCCCTTTGCCCCCTGCTTCTTTTAAAAAATCCAGCTTAAGTTGAAGACAATAAAAATCTTTGAAGGACTGGAGGCTTTGGAGCTAAATTTCTCCCTTCCCCATATAAGTGAGAATTGGATCAAAAGGGATGGGAATGCAAGGACATAGAACAAGCAGTCTCTAATTGAAGAAAATGGGGGAAAGAAATCTAAGGAAATGGCTGTGCCTTGAAAAAAGAAAGGGCAAAAGAGAGTCAGGTGTGGAAATCTGTTCATTTGGAATGTCAAGAGCAGGGAGACGAGCTCCGGCGTTTTACATCTCTGCCCACCGTCTGAAACCCAAAGAAACCCTTTCATTCCAGTAGTCGTGTGTCCCCAAAGCAATTTATTAAATTAAAGCCTCCATCTGCCAGGCCACGCCTGGGGTCTGCAAGGTGCAGAAAAGGAGGAGGGATGAGCAAAACCCGCTGCATCGACCCCGGGGGAACAGCAGAGTTTTCCACAGCTCAGATAAACCACGGAAGGCCGTGTGCAGATATTCCAAGGAAGAAGTCTGACGTGCCAAAAACAAATGACAGAGGAAGAAAAGAAGCAAAGTCCCCAAGCTCTGTCATTAGTACTAATTTGCTTTCACAGTCCTCACCCTCCCAGGCAGGGGACATGACTATATTCGCTGTTTGCTGAGAACCCATGCTTTCTGTGAGCGTCCTCCAATAAATAACCTTAGCATTGTTTGAAGAGCCGAGAACCTTCTGCCATTCTCCTGCCCTGCTCCACACAGTCCCCCATCTGAGTGTTAGCCTTGGAAGGAAGCCTGTGAGTCTCATTAGTCTAACCCTTGCTTTCGCCAACGGCACTAGAAAAAAAAAGAGGTCTGAATTTATTGTACATATGTTTGTGTTCTGCTTAATAAAAAGAAACCTATATTTTAAGATAAACTTTGTTAGTAATTCATGAAGTGACTATGCTAATCAGGCAGAAATATATTCTCAGGCATAATGCATTACATAAATTTGAATGCAAAATGTTCAATTATGAAGTAAATACAGGTAATGCAAATAATAAATTACCTCTAATAAAAATTATAAAAGATGTGTCTTCAAAGAGAATGGCTCTAACTTACAACTATGAACTGCTTAAAGAGAGAAAAATTAATAAAGACTGAATTGCTCTGATGATTATTTAGCCCATAACTCACCTATTCATAACAACTCCTCGTAATCAGACTGTTGTTTCTCACCCTCCGATGTGAGCCAAGACTGTTTCCTCAGCAATTTTGCCCTTATCAGATTATCTCGTCTGATTCTATTAATTTTCTCCCATGAATCTGCTAACAGCAGTCTGTGATTTACTTACCCTGCTAAGTGAAGACGGCTAAAAGGATTTATCTAACACTAGACCTAGGAACCGAGTAAGCCTTATCACTCCAGAACTCTTGCAGATCAATGGAGTCGGTTTCCTACCGAGATTTAGTGGACACTGGTTAGTTCGGCACCATAAAACCGGCTCACACAGAAACAAAGCCTTCTGAAGCTTCGAGCTACATACACCCTGCTCACTTTAGATTCTGTATGTCTGACTGAAACAAGACATGTTTAAGGAGTAGTAACTTGGGATGAGGAAGAGTAGGTTCCTTTTAGCCTACAGTATTTGCAATTTAGACGTGGCAGGCCGTCTACATCTCCATCCCCGTTCTCATGGAGCTGTATGGAGATTGATTGGCTCAGCATTATGGCTGCTCTTTCTGATGTTTCCAGGTCTCCTTGAATGACCAGTCTGATGCCCTCCTTCCCACCCAGTCCGTTATACAAATACGCATTGCTTTCAGAAACTTTAATGCTACCAGTTTGAACTGGTCTGTCATGACAAGTGTGCAGTTTCTAAATCCCTGTACGTAGCTGGCAGAGATTACTAACGTGTATACGGGAGTGAGGGGGGGTCATATTGTATTTGGATTAGATTGGCTTGGCTAGAAGAAAAACAAACAGTGCTAGCAAAGAAGTCCAGCACTGTGGCCTCCTATAATTGTGGGGAATCAGGAACCTGAATGGGACTAAATTAAAATGAAAGCTTGCGATTGTTATCAAAGAAACGCTGCTAACAGCACACTGTAAATGTTTAGACATCTCCTGTGCATCACTAAACAACGTAGAGGGACAAAAATGGCACCTAAGTGCTAACGCTCTCCAGTTACGTGTCTTTAAACAACATTTTTGACCTCTCTCTCTCTCTCTCTCTCTCTCTCTCTCTCTCTCTCTCTCTCTTTTGTTTTCAAACAAAAGTGGGAACTTGTAAAAGGCTCTGAAAAAGAAGAGGAAGAAAAATGCTATGGCTGACAATAGCAAGCATGAAAAATCAACCAGAAAAAAAGTGTAGATAATAATATAGTCAGCTGGCCAGATGTGGTCCCTGAATGTCTAGAAATGGTATATAATTGTGACAATTGGGTGTGTGGCCGTGGAGATATAGGGCATGGTGTCCAACATCAGCAATTTTTGTTCATAAAATGATGTTTATTTATAAATATAGCAGTGTCCATGCCACTGGCCCAAAACATGCTTTTCTCTTTTTTTGAGAGAGAGGCAGGGATTATACTTTATAGCTTTTAACAAAAGTTTTAACAAAAATTTTGATGCCAAAAATCTTTAAGGTTATCATAAGAATGAATTCTAAGGACACATATTCATATTTTACATAGAAACATAAACATCAGGCATATATGGCTAACGATTTTTAGAAAGACCTGAAAACCTACGGCTAACCAGCACAGCGTTGCTGTGATTTTAAACACAGGCTTTCCTTTCGAGTGTACACTGCAATCCTTAGCTTCATTACTGGGTGAAATATTGTTTGGGAGGAGGGAAGCAAAGCCAGACGTTTTTCTGGTCACATAAATATTGACATAGTCTTCACTCTTTCTCCCCCAAAGTGGAACTAAACACAGTTCACACCACCCCAACAAAGCGCTCCTCTAAACCAAAACCACCCTTATAAACAATCACTGCAGAAACAGCGTAAAGAACGGCGTGTCTAGAAAATACCAACAGAGTAGGCCCATTAGAATGAAGATGTCTCTACATAGTTCCCAGGGTGTCTACCAGTAGGGGTGCCAGAGTTTGCCTATGAGAAATTAACAATGGTCTAATCTGGTGTCCCATGCCTGTGAGTGACCCCCAACATCATTTCATAAACAGAAAAAAAATGCTATGGGGTGCGGGTGGGGGTTGAGACCACACTTCGATACAATGTTCACGAAGATGGCTTAATATATGACTTAAGTGTCAGAAGTCAGGCTTTCCTGAGAATTACTTTTCAAATAAACGATTTTATAACACTGCAATAGCTTTGCTTATGAGAGATGCACCTCATACCATTGAATTGCAAGGAACTTTAATTCTATTATTATTGCCACAAAACCGGTTAAAAATCCTTCCTGATGATTTGAAAGAGTCTGGGCCCTGTTACATGGCATTAACATATACAGGTCTCTCGGCTCAAATGACATCCTCCAAGGACTGTCTATGGATCTCTTCCGAAGCAACAAAGTGGGCCATTAGAGAGGAAAAAAAATTTTCATCACCTACTCGCAGTTTCTGTAGGCCCTTTCCTGCAAGGTTGGGTTCTCCCACTGTGCTCTTACTAGCTTTTTGCCCTTCTTGCCTGAAAAATCAGCGTCTTCGCACTTTTCTCAAAAACAGATTAATTTTCAACTAACCTTTGCCGAAAGGTGGCGCTGTTGAGGTGAAAACCAACTCGATCCAACAATAGTTTTTACTCTGGATTCTTTTTGCAGGCTTTTCGGATTTTTTTTTTCTTTTTTTTTCTTTCTTTCTTTCTTTTTTTTTTTAGTACACCCCTATAGACATCCCGCATAAAGTTAAAATAAATACGATTAACACCAAATGCATTTCTTTATACAAAGGAATCTTTAGTCCCAATTTCCAAGCAAGTGAACCCCGTCTTCAAAATATTGGGCGGCTTCAGACAACCTTGCTTTCCCAGTCAATCTCCGCTCTTTCGGCTTGCCTATCGCTTTAAAATCTTAGAAAAGAGTTGTTAGTTTCTTTTCTTCTTTGTTTCCTTCCCTTCCTCCCCCCAAATTTTTGCATAACTTTGGAAGAAATCAGTCTAGAAAACTGATTAATATTTGTAACAGGAGGGGGGCAATCCTACCCCACCCCCACTCTGGGTTTCCGGACTTGTTCAGAGAAGAAAGCAGTTTAAAATTTAACCCTTGGAGGAGAGTGAGGGAAGGCTCTGAGGTATTGTTCCCCCACACACACACTTGACCACCAAATCCCAATTACCAAATAATTAAACCAGATGAGAGGGCAAAGGACGCCCAGGACCCTGATAAACAGGGTTCGGATTTCATAATGGTGAAGATGGCATTGGTGGGGGGGGAGGCGGGTTCTCAAGCACGGTTCAAGTTTCACAAATGGAAAGGATGGTGGATGGATATAGCAAAGCGGACAGAGAAAAGACTTGGGGAGGGGAGAAAGAAGGGAGGCGAGAAGACAGAAGGAGGATGAATATGATTCTCAGAAACCAAACTCTTAGCCTGAGTCAGGAGCCTCAGAGCTGAGCCCCAACTGACCCAGCGTCCGGGAATCAACTTGCTGGCAAAGCCGCCCAGACACTCTCTCCAAGGACCAAAGATGCCAGCGGTCTAGTCATTATATAGAACGTCCCCAAACAGTTTAGGCCCCCTCGTTTTGTCAAGAGAGTCATACAGGCTTTCTTCTCCCCGCGAAATCCAAACAACCAGTGCAGGCGCACCGTGCACCGTGCACCGCGCACTGCGCACCGCGCGCGCATTCTGGGTGCCCGCACCCTTGGCGCCCCCATCTGATCACCTCACCAGGAGAGGGACAAAGAGTTGAGTCAAGTTGGGCTCGGGAGCATCAGATTCTGTAAAGGAACGTAACCCCTCCCCCTCTTCGCCCCCCCCCAACAGCCACGGAGGATGCTGAAGGCGAATCAAAAAGCAAAAACTGCAAGACGAATAAAAGCACCTTGTCAGGGTGCGGGACCGGCAAGGGACTGGAGCGTTCAGGCGGATCACTGCAGCGCCAGAGTTGCGGCTCAGCAGGGCAGGCCTCTCTCGAGCTCCGAAGAAAAGCAAGCCGTCCTCCCGGGTCCTCCCGGATTCCAGCTGCCCTTTTAGGAAACTCTGTCCCCTCGTGCACTAAACTTCGCGCGTGGCTGGGGTGGGGGATGTTACTCCCTGGCTGCGCCGGAGCAGCGGCGCCGCAAGGGTTAAGCCAGCCTGTCCCAGCTGACAGTCAGCTGATTGGGCTGTGATTGACAGCGCCGAAAAGTTTCCTTGTTTCTATACTATTATGCTAATCGCGGCCGCTTTCGCCGCCTCCCATTGGAGGAGAGTGCCAGTCAATTTCCCATTTGAGTCTGACGTCACGGGTGCTATAAAACTCAGCAATTGCTTTAAACTCTTCTCGCTGGATCAGAGGCTTTAAAATCTTTTTTCATCTTGGAGCTGTAGCTTGAGCTGCTAGTCCGCTCGGCCTCTCCCCTCCACCCTTTTGCTCTCGGCCTCCTCTTGGCCCAGGACTTTGCAATTTTGCTTTAAAAAAAAAAAGCCAAAACCAAAAAGAAAAAAAAAGGCAAGAAAGAACTAAACTCTCCCCCTCCCTTGCCTCCAGCCGGCCTGCACCTCGGTCTTGCACTTTGCACGGAGGGAGAGGGTGAGAGAGAGAGAGAGAGCGCGCGCGCGCACGCGAGGGATCCGGAGAGAGAAAAGAGAAAATAATAATAGTAATCATAAGAGCCAGGCAGAAGAGGAGAGAAGCCTGAAGTGTTAACTATCCCGGTGCCGAGACCCGCACCTCCGGGACAGCCACCCGCCGCGCCACCCAGTCCGGGAGCAGCCACTGCGCGCGCCCCGCCTGCAGCCCGGCCGGCTTAGGCGAGCCCTCCTTATGCAAAGCGCGCAGCGGAGCGGCGAGCCGGAGACGCCGCGCACCGTGCCGGGCTCCTCCGGCATCCTCACCGCCGCCGTCATCGCCACCACCACAACCGCCAGCTGCGGAGGACCTTCCCGAGCCTGAAGCGCCCAGGATCCGAGCTCAGGGAGGCGAGCAGGCGAGGAGGGGGCCTGGGGTGAGCGGGAGAGAGAGAGAGAGCAAGAGAAAGAGAGAGAGCACATTGGCGAGAGCAGGGGGGAGGGAGGGCGGGCGCGGGGGGCTGCGGGCAGGGCGGGGGGTGTGTGCACGCTCGAGCTTTCGGGCCACAGCCACCGCCGCGCGAGCTAGAAGCGCCCTAGCCCGGCAAGCTGGCTCACCCGCTGGCCACCCAGCACAGCCCGCTGGCCCCTCTCCTGCAGCCCATCTGGCGGAGCGGCGGCGGCGGCGGCGGAGGCAGGAGGATGGCTTCAGAACTGGCAATGAACAATTCCGACCTGCCCACCAGTCCCCTGGCCATGGAATATGTTAATGACTTCGATCTGATGAAGTTTGAAGTGAAAAAGGAACCGGTGGAGACCGACCGCATCATCAGCCAGTGTGGCCGTCTCATCGCCGGGGGCTCGCTGTCCTCCACCCCCATGAGCACGCCCTGCAGCTCGGTGCCCCCGTCCCCCAGCTTCTCAGCGCCCAGCCCGGGCTCGGGCAGCGAACAGAAGGCGCACCTGGAAGACTACTACTGGATGACCGGCTACCCGCAGCAGCTCAACCCCGAGGCGCTGGGCTTCAGCCCAGAGGACGCGGTCGAGGCGCTCATCAGCAACAGCCACCAGCTCCAGGGTGGCTTCGATGGCTACGCGCGGGGAGCACAGCAGCTGGCCGCAGCGGCGGGGGCCGGCGCCGGCGCCTCCCTGGGCGGCAGCGGCGAGGAGATGGGCCCCGCCGCCGCCGTGGTGTCCGCCGTGATCGCCGCGGCCGCCGCGCAAAGCGGCGCGGCACCCCACTACCATCACCACCACCACCACGCCGCGGGGCACCACCACCACCCGACGGCCGGCGCCCCGGGAGCCGCGGGCGGCGCGTCCGCCTCTGCGGGCGGCGCGGGTGGCGCGGGCGGCGGTGGACCGACCAGCGCCGGGGGCGGCGGCGGAGGCGGCGGCGGCGGGGGCGCGGCGGGGGCGGGGGGCGCCCTGCACCCGCACCATGCCGCGGGCGGCCTGCACTTCGACGACCGCTTCTCGGACGAGCAGTTGGTGACCATGTCGGTGCGCGAGCTGAACCGGCAGCTGCGCGGGGTCAGCAAGGAGGAGGTGATCCGACTGAAGCAGAAGAGGCGGACCCTGAAAAACCGCGGCTATGCCCAGTCCTGCCGCTTCAAGAGGGTGCAGCAGAGACACGTCCTGGAGTCGGAGAAGAACCAGCTGCTGCAGCAGGTCGACCACCTCAAGCAGGAGATCTCCAGGCTGGTGCGCGAAAGGGACGCCTACAAGGAGAAATACGAGAAGTTGGTGAGCAGCGGGTTCCGAGAAAACGGCTCCAGCAGCGACAACCCGTCCTCTCCCGAATTTTTCATGTGAGTGTGACACGCGATCCCAGCTAGCCACCTTGTTAAATGCTCCGTGGGGGTCCGGCTCCTGAGTGGGCTTGCTAGTTGCAGGGCCGCTCTCGCCACCACCTCGCCCCCTCCCCCGGCGAGTTTGCTCCCCTTGGCCTTGCACACACACACACACACACACACACACACACACACACACACCAAACTTGTGGTGGTGGTGACTGTTTTGAATTGGGGAGGGAAGGGGGTGTCTGGCTCATGAATTGCCAACCTGAATTCCCCCCATAACTTGCTAGCTTGGTTGTTTTGTTCTTTTTTTTTTTAAACACCGCCCCCTTCCACACACACACACACACACACACACACACACACACACACACACACACCCTGGACTTGCACAAGGGTCAAAGATCTGAGCAGAGTACTTCATGTAGGACATAGCTCACCTTTGAATCCGGCCATCAATCGCCTGTATTTTTTTTTTCCTTTCTTTCTCTTTTTTCAGTTCATGAGCTGGTGTTCATTCTCTCTGTGTGTGTTTATTTTGTTTGGATTTTCTTTTGTTTTTTTCTTTGTTTTTGTTTATTTTTTGGAGCTTGCCGTGTTTCCCAACCTCCGCCCTCATTCCCTCTGCACCATGTTTTTGAGAGTAAAGGAAAAACAGCAGGTTTTTTTTCTTTCTCCTGAGTTCTTCTGTGAGATTGAGCTTGCAAAGGAAAAAAAAAAATGTGAAATGCTATAGACCTTGCAGCGTGCTGAGTTCCACCGGGTTTTTTCAGCATTGTTATGCTAAAACAGAATGAACTAAAGCCCCTCCTGAACCTGCCACAATCAAGCCTGCAGCAAGCTTCGGGGTGTGACTCTTGAGTTTTGGCCTTACATTGCCAAATCTGGAAGTTTAGTCTGCCATTAAAAAACAAACAAACAAAAAGACACAAAAACAAATTTACTCTCATCTCATGCATTACGATGCTTGCTACTTTGTCTTAGCAACAATGAACTATAACAGTTTCAAAGACATTATGGAAAAGAGACATTATATTAATAAAAAAAAAAGCCTGCATGCTGGACATGTATGGTATAATTATTTTTTTTTCCTTTTTTCCCTTTTGGCTTGGAAATGGACTTTTGAAGACTTAGCGCATGGCATCCATACTTTGTTTTACAGCCTCATGACTTTTTTTTGAGTTCAGAACAACAACAGAAAAAGTACAACCCCAAAGCCTTCTTCCCTTGAAAGTTTGCTTCTACTCCCGACTGCTCTGAGTTATATGAACTTCAGCCTCCCATTGTAAATGCACTGAAGGCATTCCTTGTCAAAGATACCAGAATGGGCTACAAATTCACATGGCAAATATTATAGAACATAAATTAAATATTTTCTTTTTAGTAACAATGACGCCTGCTTTGGGGCACTTTAAGTTGTGTGGTTGCCAAAAGCAGTCTAAATTTTCTTTGAGAAGAAAGAAAAAGAAATCTGCCCCAATTATTTTTTGGTTTGTTTTATTTTATTATTATTATTATTATTCTTTTTTTGGCTTTTGGTCATTGTCAAATGTGGAATGCTATGGGTTTCTAGTATATAATTTAATTATAGTTTTTATAATCTGTTAGCCCAGTTAAAAATGTATGCTACAGATAAAGGAATGTTATAGATAAATTTGAAAGAGTTAGGTCTGTGTAGCTGTAGATTTTTTTTTAAAGGCCGATGCACTAAATTGTTTACTGTTGTGATGTTAAGGGGGGTAGAGTTTGCAAGGGGACTGTTTAAAAAGTAGCTTCTGAAGCATGTGCTCGCAACTTAAATATAAGTTGGGTATGTGTAGTTCTTGCTATACCATGGACTGTATTGAAAACCAAAGTATTAAAGGGGAAATGCCCCTGTTTATATCTGTAGGGGTATTTTACATTCAAAAAAATGTATGTTTTTTTCCAAAATTAAAGTATTTGGGACTGAATTGCACTAAGATATAACCTGCAAGCATATAATACAAAAAAATCGCAAAACTGTTTAGAACGCTAATAAAATTTATGCAGTTATAAAAATGGCATTACTGCACAGTTTTAAAGCAATGCAGATTTTTTACAGTTGTGTTGTGGTGCAGAACTGGATTTTCTGTAACTTAAAAAAAATCCACAGTTTTAAAGGCAATAACCAGTAAATGTTATTTTCAGGGACTGACATCCTGTCTTTTAAAAAAAAAAAAAGAAAAAGAAAAGAAAGAAAGAAAAGTAAATCTTACCACAATAAATATAAAAAATCTTTTGTCAGTTACTTTTCTTTTACATATTTTGCTGTGCAAAATTGTTTTATAACTTGAGTTACTAACTAACCACGCGTGATGTTCTACATGCTTCTCTTTCATTTTCAATTCTGGTTATATCAAGAGAAAGAGTAATCTACAATAATAAACTGCTTTTTTTTTTTTGATTCTGTTCCGTTTCTTAGTGTACAGATTAACTGGGTCCCATGTCTTGGATGTACTGGAGCTTGAATGTGAAGTACAAAATGCATCCTCTTTGGTTTCTGAACAGGGAACTTGCAGGCAGTAGCGCTAGGTGATGTTAGAGGCTATTCTGAGAGTGCAGGAGATAGGCACCATTTAGTGACTAATACTATTTAATATACATTTTAATTATGACATCTCAATTTTTATTTTTATTCCCCAAAGTTTAAAAAAGAGAGAACGAGGGAGAAAAGAGAGGGGCAGATGCACACACATATACATACTTTCTCTCTCTCTCTCTCTCTCTCTCTCTCTCTCTCTCTCTCTCACACACACACACACACACACACACACACACGCGAGTGGATCTTTCTGGACAGATTTGAGCTTCTGACTCAGGAGCAAATCCATCTAGAGAGACGGGACCAGCAAATCTGACTCACTAGAGGTGCATGAGAACATAGGCACTTAATGGTAAAGATTAACAATTCCTGCCATTTGGCCAAAAGTGATTATTTTTTCTTCTTCCTTTACATGCCCTGATTTTCTTGTTGGCCCAGCCTTGACAAGACTAAATATAAACACTTTGCACAAATCAAAGTTATTTGATTTCACTTTAACTTTTTTTTTTAATTTAAAAGATTTTTTTAAATGCAAGTCATTTGTTTAAGTGAGAAAAAATAAAGCTTACCCTTTCCCCACAGAATGTCTAGTTCATGCCAGGTTTAAGTGTTATCCAACTACATTTCACTAGGAATATTCGAAGAGCTCTCTCCACACAAACTAGGGATTACATGAGTTCCCAAAATATAAATATAAGAAGAAAATAATGATTCATGGGGCAAACGCTACGCTTTGATGTATTGCTGTTTGTCCTCAAAACAGATTATAAATGGGATCTAATTGAAAGATAACTTGAAAAAGAAATCTTTTTACCTTCAGTTGAATTCCTAAACCCTGACCCACTTAAAACTGACACAAATCCCTGCAACCATGTTACAAATACAGGCCATTTTGTCTTTTGGTAGGCCTCCCTGGAAGTTAATGGAATAGCAGACAAAGCCAACACTGTCTTGAAAATATAGCTAAATACAATGACCTTTGTCTTATTTTGTTTTCAATTCTTTTTCCTTTTAAAAAAATGAGATAATATTGTAACCCATAGTAAAGTCCAGATTTTTAAGGAAACAGGTAGCTCTTCAGGCTGATGAATTCTGGACAGTTTCTCATAGGCCTTCCTGGCTCGTTTGCACAGAACACAGGCACTATCTACACCTCCTATATTAACCCGTCTTGATGAACTTGAATGCAAATCTCCCAAATACTTAAGTTTTTCTAGACAGAAATCTTAACTGCAAAACTTCTCAAATCTGCTGTAAATTAGCCGTCCTCAACTTTAAAGGTTTTTATTTCTCTGCTTACAGCCAGAAAATACACACATCCCACCCCTCTGGCGAGGAGGAAATTGGGATGACACTTGAACCAAAAACTCAACGCCAGAAGGGAGGGAGATTTTAGGCAAATATATTCTTAGAATAAGAGTGACATTCGTCATACAATGGCTGCAATTATTTATCAAAAAGTGTGACCTGAGTTGGGGAGAAACATAATTACATAATAATTAAAATGTTTAAGCATCTTGATAGAATTCTATAAGGCAGTTCAATATGAGAAGCCAGTTTGGGCCCCAGACATTAGGAAATGAGGCAGCAGCAGCAGCAGAGTGAAAACAAGGCCGAGGCACTGGCTTGAAAAAAAGAGTTAACCTCCACTGGAAAACACTTTCAGACACGAGGAAACTTTGGAAGAGAATAGTAAACAGAACTAAACAAAACGAACTCTATCCCACCCAAAATGTGCATTATTACAAATAGATTCCTAAGTTTAAAAACAAAGAGGAAGGAAAGAAAGAGAAAAAAAATCAAATAAGAAAGCCTAGCTTTCCCTTTTACACTGCATTTGAAACTTTGTCTAAATAGTGTTAAAATTCCTTTCATTCCAATAATGGAACAGCCCCACTGGCAAGTTGGAGTCATCAGTGGCTATGCCACATTTGGGGAGCCCAGCAGCATGTGCCCAGTGTGCTCATGAGATACGAGATGCACATAAGATGTATGTAAGCCGTACATTAAAATGGAATTTGCAGGTTCGGAGAATGATTTCCACTTCGTGCCCTTTCTAAAGAAAAATTACTGTGTTAGCGAAGAAGGCTAATGAATCTATAACCACCACGCTAAACAATTAACTACACCGCTTGTCCAAAGGGCTCATAGACCCACAGGAAAGGGCGCCTGCGCTTATCTGCCTACCAGGCATTCAACCAAGCTGGCATAATAGCTTCTAACCTATAATAATAGTTTCAAAAACATACTGGAATCAGAACCTCTGGGATGTGTGTGTGTGTGTGTGTGTGTGTGTGTGTGTGTGTGTGTGTGTGTGTGTGTGAGATACAGATCTATCTATAAAGAAAACTTTTCCCAAAGCAAACATATATCTTCACCACTTTCCTGGCAGAAAATTGTACTAAGAAAAAAAAAACAAAAACAAAAAAGTAAGAAATTGACTTCTCCCCCAAACCCATGCTGGGGCAGGAGATTTATGTAACTGGGGACCTTAGTTTCTCAAAGACTGTGCTCATACTAGTATCGACTGGTTCTTGTGATGCCAAGCGTGTCATTTGTCAGACATAGCTGCTGTAAAGGAAACCAGCGAGTGGCAAAATGTAGTTAGTTAAATCCACGCCCCCTGTGTGCTCCCCCCTATAGCCGACACCTACTACTTTATTCTCCAAGACCCTCCACAAAATGACTTTAATTTCCTGTCTTGTGTACATTTCTCCTTCTCAAAAAACAAATCATAACCACTTTTCACAACACATCTATCTGACATCTGAATATATCGACATCAAATAGGCCCAACCTGTACCCAACCCATAAATCTCCTACTTAGACATTTGCATCTTGGTACTGGTGACCACGGAGCCCCTTTCCACACAGACGCTCCAAGGGGAGCTGCTGTCTGTTGCTGTGTCTGATGCTAACATCCTGTTCTGTCCTCCCCTTTTCCCTTTTACCCTAGTCTTTCTTATGTGGTTAATTTTTAGGCTTTTAAATAGAACTTCCTTTGGCCAAACCGCCAATTTTGCTGTTAAGAGCATGAGGAGAGAAAAATGGTGTTCACCTTCATGGGCATGGCATACAGCTTGGCTTTCCAGCTAGCCTCCTGCCATTTCCTGGGCCAAGTCTCCGAAGTTGCTTAGGACATATCCCAAAGCGGCAGAGCACAGACAGAATATCCAGGGCCTTCGTTGTCTTGCTCTGTTCTGACGGAGGAAGAAAACTTACCTCCATAGTCACATATTCTCAGCTTGATAAAAATATTCCTACTCTATATTAGATGAATCAATCCCTTAAAATCTGATTGTCACTCTGGAATCTTTGCTTTCCTTTTTTTTTTTCCTTCTTCCCCTTGGAGTGAAAGAGAAAGGAAGATGGAAACTCATGAGTGACAACCTTCAGACATCTGATCACTGCGTGCATGAAAACTCACACTGCCGCTCTGAGGCCTTAGTGCTTACACAAACTGTCAGCGAGAGCAATAGGAAGTGCCTCGCAGCCCACTTTGGAGGCCCGACTCGCAGTGTTTCCCGCTGTGATTGACTGATATTTGATTAGAAAAATAATAATTTAACTTCTTTCTAGGAAAAAGCACCATCGGTTAGTTTTGTTGTTTGGGGGATTTGGGAAAGTTTCCTCTGCAGTTGGAGCCTGTGGTTTCTGCTTCTCCAGTTTATTCCTAAAGACACTGAGGGTATAACATGGAGTCTGTGCTTCCTTCAAAACCCTGAAGTTTGGTTTTGCTCTTAGCTGATCCTCACCTTCAAAGATGTCCTAAGTCCAGGGTTGAGCAGTAGCCATGGGGGACGGGGATTGAAATCAGGATTTGTTTTTCAATTTGTCTAGAACAGGAAAAGCCTTAATCTACCTTCTCAAGAGATAGTTTTTATCACTTTGAATGCAAATCTGTAAAAGACTCACATTAAAAACCCCCCAAAAAGAGGACTCTCTCCAATCTCTCCAGGCTTCACTCCGGCCAGGCTCCTGCTGCCATCTGAACTCTAGCCGGAAGTTGGAGATGTGGTGAGGGAGTCTTAGCTTGTAGGGCCGGCTCATGGTTGTTGGCAACATAAAGCGACACAGTCTTGAGACAAACCGGGGGCCTTGTCACCCTCTAGAGAGGAATGAGCAGAAGAACAAAGCAAAATCAAATCGCAAAGCCCAGGTCCCTGCCATAGCTGTAGGAGGTGAGAAGGGAGGGAGGCTGGGAAGAATCCCCAGCATAAATAATTCCAGAGCTTTCACCTGCTCGGTGTATACATCCAGAAGGCGGGACTCAGTGCAATGCTCCTCTTCTCTAAGAGTGCATACACGCAGACTTGCTTTTTTGTTTTGTTTTGTTTAGTTTTAAATAGGAATCCAAAGGGAAGGCGAGCTTTGAGGAAACCCTTAGTGCCTTAATTGGAGGGAGCGTTTATGAATATGTCATTAGTTGTCTGAAAGTGGCAACAATTTGCCCCACTCAGACACTATATCCTGACATTTGTCTATGCACTGCACTAGGTTTCATGACATCGTAACCGCTTTTGACGGGTTAAATTCGAAAGCCCTTTGTGTGTGCCCGCGCATGCATGCTTGCGTGTGTGTGTGTGTGTGGGTGTGTGTGTGTGTGGTGTGTGCACCCACGCATGTGTGCATGTGTGAGAGAGAAAGAGAGAGAGGTTTGCACAACAGACCAGGCCAAGAGAGAGAGCACACATCAACAGCACACAGAAATCAGATGTTTATATGAACGTGCAGGAGTTGGACGGGTTTAAGAAACTCCCCAAACACATTTTCCAGAGGGAGGCCGTGATAGGAATGTGGAGTTCCTCCCTGAAATCAGAGGGGGCGTCTGCTGAGGGCCTCCTCCCGCACAACTCAACGTTCTGGTTTTTTTCTTCTGTTTTGTTAGATCACAAATGCCCCCCAGTAGACTTTCGATTACAGCATCGCATTCCTTCCCTCTGCACAAATCCATCTTGAGTTTGTAGTTGCCATTAAGAAAGGGGCATTAATTCAAGAAGGGGGACTCGGAGGTGCCTCCCTGCTTTGGGACAAAAAACAGAGGGTGGAAGGAAACAGTCCTCGGCTTGCGGTCCTCACCCACCCTGACTCCAAGCTTGGCTCGGCTGATTCTGTCCCTAGATTTCTTGGTTGGAATCCATTCTTATTCCCAGTCTTGCCTGCTTCCAAACTGAGCTCTCTGAAGAAGGAACTTCCTCACATTTGGTGTAGAGAAGCTACCACACCTTGCAGACCTAGGCAGGACGGAGGAAAATGTCACGTCAAAAATGGTTGTCACCCGAAAATCAGAACAAAGTTACAGATGCCCCTTTTGCATACAATGTTTTCCCAGGTTCTATGTGACAGCATTTACTTCTGGAAGCCTCTAGGCGTGGGTTTCAGACGTCCTGTGGGAACTCTAGCAGGAGAAGCATGAACCTGATGTCCACAAGACAATAGGCCCATTTTAATCAAGGCTTAAAATCCAGAGGGAAGGAAGAGGCTGCCACGGCTAGGAGAGGAATTACTGACAAAGGCCAACCTTGACCTATGACCTCCAGTTGCTGAAGGATCATCTCGGGTCATGCTTAGGGACTCTCCCAGGAAGTATTTGCTTGCAGGGAGTACTGATAAAAAGTTGGCAGACCCCTAGGTCCCCCAGAGTAAAAGCAGTGAGGCCCTTAAGAGCCAACATTTGAGCCCCTTACCACCTGACCCTGTCACCCTAAATTGTCAGCACCCTTGCCTGCCATGTCAGTCACACAAGGCCATGAAAGAGCCCCCTGGAATGGCACGATCTTCCAGCCAAGAAGCAGTTAAAGCCACTGCAAGTCACCCTGGGTGCAGGGTATGTGCAAAGAAGAAAGGAGTCCTATTGTGCACCTAAGGGTGCATGGTTGCCCACTGTATAAAGCTCTCTAGAGCTTAGAGTGAAGAGAAAGGCAGCCAGGGAAAAGGCTGAGTGTGGCCCCTTTCCCAGCATCCAGAGACTCCTCACCACATGCCACAAAGAACACACATCTACCCCTGCCCATTGATACATACACTTGCCTTGTGGGGACCAACCACACAGCGGGTCCTAATTCCTCATCAGAGCTGAGGGGTCAGAGTACTGGACAGAGTACAGTACAGGGACTTCCTTGACTGGTGAACAGCAGATAGGAACCTGCTGGAACAAAGAGGCTGTCGGGGGAGCCAGGATGGTTGCCTGCGGCCCGTGACTTCCTTAGGCCTCCAGAAAGTCCCTCGGTGCTCTGCCTGCGGCTACAGGCCTAGTGGAAGCTGGTGCATGCTTGGGGACCACGCACCAGTGTCATCTCTGAGAGACCCAAAAGACAGCCTGGTGCTAGGAGCAACAGTGGTAGCCACAACCAGCTTGTCCTGTGCAAGGGTTCGAGTACCAGGCCCAGCCACAGCACCCCTGCAGGGAAAGAACTGTGCCGTTGTCCCAGAGGATGAGTCTGGGAGGAGCAGAGCTTCTGGGCTGTCAGAACCACCAGAGGAGCTGAGCTTCTGGACTTGGGTGGGAAAAGAAGCAGGCTGCCAGGACCTCCCTGTGCCTTTCCCCTGGTACCCCGCTCTACCCCCCAGCACCCTGGAACTTTCTGTAAACAGGATGAGCATCTCCAGAGCTCTAGAGCTTGTGTGTATGTTACTTTATTAATTGCCCAGATTTTTTTTCCCTTTCCCTGCTTTAGTTAGACTGAAGAAGAAAAGTGAAGACAAGGGATTCCAGGTAGTCTGTTTTAAACTCTTTAAAGTGTTTCCATGGTCTATAGCTGGGTGCCCCCTTGCAGAGCAAAGCCAGCTGAGTGAGCTTCTCCAACAGTTGTTTGCTTTTCTTGATTTAACACAGTTCCAGACAAACTGCTGCCACCTAGAAATTGTCTCCTTTAAAAGCAAACACTTTGGGAATGGTCTCAGCCAGGCAGCCCCCGTCTCATAGGCACTGCCCTTTTGGAGGGGTGAAGCTAGGTAGCCCCCTGTGTCTAAATGAACAAATATTCTATATTTTAACTCTCTGCCTCTCAGTGAGGACTTAGCTGTGAAAGTAAATTCTTTGAAACCTAAATAATGATTATGCATCAGATATAAACATCTTAATACTGCTAGATCATTTTTAAAAATTCTTTTTGACAGGAGGGAAAAAAAAAACTCCACTGGTAACTATATACCAAATCTGTTTTAAAACCCATCTTTGTGTCATTCTGGTTTTAGACAACAAGTTCAAAATATTCTGGTCTCTGCCATTTATTTTTCTACTTGACACAATAAAGTGTGAAAGCTGTTCAAAGACAAATCTGCAGTTTCTACGTTATGAATTTAAGATGGTCACAGGGGAGAGCTGTGTCCATTTGGCCTTGCATGAGCAGAAGAACTAGGCTTGCTTCAGCTTGTCACAGAACACTCCTCTAAGAAAGACAAGTGACAACCCCCCCCCCCCGGTAAGACTAGAGCCATTGTGAGGCACAGCGGACAACCTGTGACATATTTTCAGGACCTACTTTCTTCACTATGGTGTGAAAGTACTGAGCCCTTTGGAATATTAACTTGAATATTGGCGTTGCTACTAAAGCAATAACGACCTCTCCCGTGGTTAGGGCGAGAGGCTCTCTGCTGTCAGCGATCTGGCCTGGATTTCATAATCATGATCCAGCTCAAAACTCTCCTCTCTCACTTGTATTGGAGATTCCCTGACCCTCACCCCTCCCCAGTGACTGGTCCAGGTAACAGTAGGCAGAACAACGACAACAAAATGCCCTGACTTTTAGACTCAGTTCAGGTGTGCAAACCCCAGGGCCCTCCTCCCACAGACTTTGGAAAGTTAGTGCCTAGATCATCGGATAGGTTCCCCGGGTAGCCAGCGTGTAGAGGTCATCTTGAGGAAAATGACACCGATGATCTAAAGAGGACAGCTACTTTATGAGATTTCAGGCAAGATGCCAAATATTGCATTTAATGAAGCCGATGCGTTTCCTCCCCCAAACAACAGATACTGTCAACGACAGGGCCAGGAAGGACAGGGTGGAGGAGGGGGGAATTTTTGCAAAGCCCACATCCAATTATTGCTTTGTAATATTTTTCTAAAATTGTAAAATGCCCTGCTAGTATCTGAGCTCGTGCAAGTCCTGCTGGTCAAACAACATGTTTGCTGTATCCCCCAAATGGTTGACACCACTCTTCCGTCCACCATCTTCTAGGCTGCAATACCCTCCCACTCACTTGCCTCTCGAGGACAATCTATTGTTCCTCAAGACTTTTTTGTTAAAAAGAGAAAGTCGTCCTAAATGGGAAATTTTAATTTTTTTTTATTATTTTCTTTTGTTTTGTGATTAACTATCTAAACTTCCAGTAAGGAACAGTTTATCTTCATGGCACAGTTCCAGGTTTTGAAACAATTTCAGTGTGTTTCTTGCTTTTTTTTTTTTTTACTCCCCTTTTCTTGTAAACATGCGTGTTTTGGAGAAGACGAGTGGATGGAGACGAGACAAGTGGATCCTACAGTTTTTAAAGCATTTCATTGGGGAACACAAATGAAAACAAATCCCCAGTGGTCTGGGCAGTACCAGGGCCAGGATTTGTTTAACCAAGCAGTCTTACAATTTATATAAAGAATATTCGGGAGAATAAGCATCACGGAGCAGAGTGCCAATCTAAGTGAAGCGTTCGGCTATGCAGCCTATGGGTTCCAGCATGTGAATGAGTATTTTGTCTGTCTGTTCCCACCCATTGTAAAGCTGTCCAGATAGAAATGTGGTAGATTGGAGGGAAATAATAAAGCATCCTTGCGGAGGGGGATAGACTGACTTACTACTTACTTGACTGCAGTTACTGTACACAGATTTCCCCCAAACCACGTGGAATATTTTAAATCAGATTTTAAATATATTTTGACAGCCTGGACTGGTACAGTGTGACTATACGGGGGAGGAAATGACGAGTCTGTTTTGTTATTAAGCTGCTGTCTAGAAAATATTGGGCTCTGTACGTCAAATGAATACTATTTTGCCACCCACTTTAGTATAGCTAATAAGAAAGAGTGGGGTTGTTTTTCTTTTTGGAAAGGTAAGCGTTTTAAATAATTATTCTTTGCTATTCAGTGTAGACAAAAAGCCCTTTTTTTTTTAAGCAACTTCATTTTCATTTCATCCTTCTGAGTACTCCTGGTTACTAATTTAAACAGAAAAAAATTAATAAACAAAGGGGTGGCACCTAAATGCTACTGAGTGTTAAGAGAGCACTTGTAGCGATTGCCTGGAGTGCTAGTGAAACAGACCACGGAGATGGAGGAGAGGGCAGAGTCTGGACAAGCAGGCCCAGTAAGTGCCCGAAGAACTGGACCAACGGTTCCTCCGAGGAGCTGGCAATGGGAGACAAAGAAAAGCCCCCAGAAATCGTTCAGATTCCCCTTCTAGGAACCCAGAATTGCTTGGTTTCCTGTGAACTGAGAACAGCTTCAAAGCTGATACAGGATGGTGTCCCACTTTCGGTGGCCATAACCACGAGGAGGAGGCTTCCTTCCTTCAGACCCTTTTTCCTGGCTTGAGGGGCTGAGACCACCACACAAGATCAAGTAGGCCAAATTGTGCTTCTTTTAGCCATCTCTGTGTTGTCATAGATAGTTAAGCTACCTTGCACATACTGTCCTCAAAGACTCTTCCTGGATATTAATTACCCTATGTTTATTTTAATATATTTACTAAATCAGGTACCCAAGGGACTCTTCTACATCTGTGATGTGAGAAAAGCAGTTGCCTGGAGTCGAACAGGTACGCGTGGATCCTTGATATGCATGTGCTTGTTTGAATGGATTTGCCATGCGAGGGATGGGACAGCAGGTGATGCTGCGCTCCTCAGACACGAGGAGTCCCCGTTTTCAGTCATTCTGGCATTAGTGACCCATACTCAGCGCAAATTGTGACTGCAAGAATGACACAGGCCATCTGGGTGCAAAGCAGCATGCTGGTCTCTATTGATTTCTTTACATTCTTCTCTGCCTCGTACAGAAGGAACTAATCCAATCTGAACAGATCTCAGCTCCCACCTGGGTTCCACAAACCTCTACCCACACTGGAGCAGGTAGTGTCCTTCTCCCTGAATGTCAGATCACTGGATGAATTTGAGCAAGACTGACATCCGGTGTCTCGGTCTGTTCTGCCTGGATTTGTGAACATCTCACATTTACAATGGCTTTAGCATATCTCTTCTCACATCTGGAGACTTTAGCACGATTTCAGGGCAAAGTATTTTCCTTCTGAATCCACGTGTCGGTGGAGCCGCGATCGGGGCAGACTGGGAGGGAAAGGGACGCGTGGAAGGCCACACTCTGATTTCCATCTACTAGGGAAAATAAAGTGGAGCTGTTTAAACGTGGTTTCAACTCCGAGTATCCCAACATGAAGTTAATTATAGACCATCTCTGTTTGGAGAGTCAGGGCAATGCTCTCACACCATTCATTGCCTAGTGTCATGGTTTTATGTGGACCTTTTACTGCTCCTTAGCTAGTGAAACAAAGTAAGGTTTCTATTATTATTATTAAAAAATTTGCTTGCTGAGGAATTTGCATGAAATACTTGTGTTTTTCCCCCCTTCTGGTAGCTAGCAAAACTGAAAGGGGGTGAAGGTCACACTGTCAAATTGTGCTTTCTCAAAAAGAGGGATCTTGAGGGACGCAGTGAACGAGAATATTGGGGGGGGGAAACGGAGCTGACTTTCACTATTTAAAAGTAGTGTCTGATTATTTACAGTCATTTGCTGTGGTGAGGAAAGTCTCATTTTTAATAACCGTGCCGTGAATACACAGTACGGTTTCTCTGCTAACCTTATAAAAATTACCAGTTTTTTTTTAAAGGAATTTCTGTATCTAGATTTGAACTTGGTGTGTTCCTGCGGTATGACTCCTATGTCCGCACGTGCATGCAGCTGTAGTGCTTATTCCTCTTTCGTGTGGGTATTTATAATTCTGATTTGAAAGTTACGTGTTAAATACAAGGATCCAGGCCTACTGGTAGGTTTGGTGACATTAACACCATCCATTTTGAACAAAAAAAACCAAAAAAAGCTAATGAACATTAAAAGCAGGTTTCACACTGGTCCTAACCCCACTAGTAATATTTCATACGAGGTTACCGGTGGGAGAGAAATCAAATTTCAGCTGTGAAGATGATTGACAGGCAAGAGCAAGGGAGAGAAAGGCATTTGGTCAGGAGGGGAATTGGGGGGAGGACAATGCCTTCAAGTTCCTTCTGGCCTTAGGTATTATACACCGATATACGGAAAGCTCGAGGTCTGGAGCCCTGGGGAGAGGTGCTCAGCTTATTTTTGGAAAGTCTCTTTGGCTAAGGGATTTCACTCAGGGAAGTGCAGATATTGCGAGTCAATAGGCTTTCGGCCTCTTACTAATTTCAGCCAGGCACAGCTTGGTAGCTCCTGCCTGACCCTTTCACATTAAGGTAGGTTTTGAAACTGGAACCACAAGTCTGGAGGGAGCTATCTAGCTGTTTTTATTTATCATCAGAAATACAGTCTGGATTATATGATGGTTCATTCCATATTACCAAATGCTCATCCAAGGGCTGGACAGACGGTTCAATTTGCAAGGGCTTCCACTGCTTTCGAGGAAGACCCTAAGCAGATCTTAGCATCCATATCGGGTACTTCCCAGCCACCTGTAACTTCAGCTCCAAGCTCTCTGACACTTCCTCTGGCCTCCAAGGGGGCACCTAACAGATGCGGACAGACAGACAGACTGACATACACACACAACTTTAAAATATCTAAGAGTTGGTATTACAAGAAGATTAAATCCTCTGCTCTGGCAGACTCCCTTAACCTTGACTAACATTGGCTATTGTATGTCACAGACCCAAATCTGCTAACCAGTCCAAATGCATACAGACCTTCCTTCTCAGGGAAGCTCTCCTAATGCGCAAGCCTAAATGCCTGAGCATGGCTGGTCTGCCTTCTATCCAGTCTTGCTTCTTGACTGACTTGTCCCACGGCCTCGCTGGCTAAGGTGTGACGGTTGCCAAGGAAACGAGTGATGCTAGAGCCGGATCCTGTGGCCCAGGGTGGCTTTTGAGCCAGTCTGTGTAGCTGTCTCCTGGGTTGAAGTGGACTAAGGTGTGATCTGATGCCCTGTGATTTGAAGCAGATTAGAGAGCAACCCTAACCTCATTCCTGGTTCTTACGGTACCGACCCGGGATTTGGAAGGTAGCATCGGGTCATAACGGGCTCGTGTGTCTGTTCTGACCATTTCAAATGTTCCTGGTATTGGTTTAGACTCATCTGGATGCAGTCAAGTCTTATGGAGCTGTCCAGAACATGACAGATGAGACACACACACATAAGGGGGAGGCTGGTGCTGACTGCCTTGTCACCTACAGATGGAATGTGCAGAAATACACCTTGTTCTCATATTTCATGCGCCGCCCTACCACCAGTCTTCACAGCATGGGCAGAATTTTCTCTAGCCTTCCCTGTTCCCATGAGATGACTTCGGAAGTAGTCAAATGCAAGGAAGGCCACACCCTATTTTAGGAACAGGGTAACAGACAGCCACAAGACGGAGACAAAGTCTTCAAAGTCTTGTCCCTGTTCACCTGTCTCTCGCTATAAACCTCAGGAAATAAAATGCAAACCTAAGTTCACTATTCCCAATGAGCATGGGTGCCTTAGCACAATATGTATACCTGTTTAATAACGACGTAAAGATACCACACCCATTGTCCCTCACCGCACCTATGAGAAGATGTGGTCAGAAATGATAAATCTCTATTTCCACACAAAGGAACACCCCCAAGACTGTAAGTTCTGATTGGCACCTCTAGAAAGATCTGATCTTGGCCATGTCCTCTGATAATGCTGATTGGAGCATCTAGACAATACATCTCTAGAATAAATCCTCTAAGGAAGATGATATTCTATCTCACTTGATCATTTGTGGTGGGACCATGCTGGTAAATCCCCCGTGAGTGATTTTCAAGCTTATTGAATTTTTTACATTCTTTGGCGCTGAGACAATTAGGGAAAAGATTTTGTTTGAAGTGTTTCACCATCCCAGCTCACCCTAATTGTTTTCTGTTGCTGCTGTCTGTTTATCTAGATTAAGCTCCTCCCCAGCCAGCACACCGATTTAGTCAATTCCTAGCCCAATCACGCCACCTAAATGTCTTGGTTTTCCCCTAACCTTGAGATACTATTTAAGTTCACACTTAAAGAAAGAAACATTGTGCATTTAGTGGAGGGACATGAGAAGAGGAAGCTTTGCAAACCCGGTCGCCCTCATGACTTAAAACAAAAATGGTTCTTTCTTAAGGAAGTTTAATCGCAAAGAGGCCCGTGGTCAGTCACCTGTCAAAAGCTCAGACTTGGAGCTGGGCTTCCACATGGGCATTTAAAGTCCCTCCCCTCTGACTGACAGAGTCAGTCACTTCCTCACCCTAAAAAGGACTATCAGGATTTGTATTGGCATTTCTGGTTCTGTTCCTGGCACCTAATGAAATTATCAGCAATAAATGAGCTAAGCGCTGGGGTTAGGGAGTTTTGTTTGTTTGCCTTTTGATACCATTGAAAATATTTGGAAAACATCAGGATAAGGAAAAGCCAGTAGAGTTGGTGTGCCTCTCTCTCTCTCTAGGCATCTACTGGGAATAAAGGAAAGAAAGTAAAGCTATTAATTAGCACCATGCCCTTTTGGACGGAACTAATGTCATCCAGAAAGAGAGACGCGTGTGGTTTCAGAGTTCCGTGGGAAAAATCAAACCGGTGGTGGGATTTAAAGAGATTGTTAACTGAGTGTTAGGGTGGCAGCAGGCATAAGCCCTGGTAGATGTTAATACCTCATTAACGGTGGTCGCATCAGGGATCAAGAAAGGCAAACCAGAAAGATAAAGGGAGGGAGATCTTGCCAGTAGCATTTTGTTTTCCCCCTTTTGCTCCGCAAGCATCATCTAGGGCGGTTATTCACATGCAGCCGCTGGAGGTTTCTGCTTGTCTTTCCTGCCTATTGAGAAGCCCAGTAAGTTCATTTGCTGGCAGGTAGGCAGTAGAGGTGAGAATTGAATTGATCGCAAATGCTCCGAGAAATTGACCCTGAGGTCATCTTCCCTTAAATTGGGTTCCACACACAAAGTTTCTTTTCTTCCCCGGGTCCTGCCTACTCCCAGCAGCAGAATTGAGTTGGGGGCTGTAATTATTTAAAGGAATTCTTAGGCACCAGGGTTGACTCTCCCTCTGTACCCTTAATCAAAATAGAGACCTTTTGTTACTGAGGGTAGTTAATTAGAGGACTGGCGTCTATACCGCTGCGGTGAAACTCTGGCTTGTTTATAGTTTAAAATGAGGTCCGTGCCTGATGTACATGAAAAGAAGGGACCATAGCTGCTGTGGGATTACCAACTGTCCTGAACATCAGAACAGAACAGAACTTTCTGTTTACCTTTGTTATTTCTCTGCCTCCTGTTCTGCCTGCATCTCCTATTCCCCTCCTCTTCCTCATTTCCCCTTACAGTTTTCTCCTCTTCCTCTCCCTCCTCCTTCTTCACTTCTTCTCACACCCTGCAATGGAAAAACATCGGTTCCTTTAAAGAAAATTCTCAAGGCATAAACTGTAGGTTCCACAATGTTGGGGTCTCACACTGCACTAAATGAGAGAAAGCGCCTGCTGGCCACTGGTCCAGACCGTCTCTGTTCTACTCATGGAGGGAAGCAGAGAAACCAGAAATCCCTGGACCAATGCTGACATCTGTGAGCTAAGAGCTGCTTTCTCTCCTATACTCCTGTGGCTAGCTCAAGCTCTGTCTGATGCCCAAAGGCTGTTTTCTTATTATTTTCTTAATGCCTTATTCTCCTCCGGCTCCTCTGCCTCTTCCTCCTGAAGTTTCTTCCTTTAAATCTTTAACAGTTTCTTGTCATTACCTAGTAGAATAAAAAAAAAATGCATGGGCTGTCACTAATTTTCTCTGGTGCTTTTAGAGATTTTGCCCTGCAGCTGAGTTTGCACTCCTGGAGTGGACAGGGGAGAAGAGGGACACGGGGCTCCTGTGTGGCGAGGAGCAGAGGTTGCTACCGTGCCTGAGTCTGAGGGCTCGCAGCTGCCTTTCTCTCCAGATGGCCACAGAAAGCCTCTCCATGAAAATCACCTGCTCTGTAGAAGCTTGCTCTTTACCCAGACTCCCAGCCTCTCCGCCTGCTCAGCGTCCTGCTGGCGCGGTGGAACCACACCAGAATGCCCATCCTGATGCTTTCAAAGCCAGGCCTGGCTGGATTGCGTGTCCCAAAGGGATAGGTGAAAGTGTAGCGTTTCCCAAACATTCTAATCTTCAAGGACAGTCATTTGAAGTGTGACGTGTTTTCCTTTTAGCTCTTCTCTTTGCTCGGTAGCATCTTATAAGATCCTAGCTGAACAGGACAAAACACGACATGCAGGAATGGAGTGTGGCCTAGTCCCAACCCGTCCCTTCAGGTCTGTAAGAAAAGAATGCAAACAGCTCCCAGAGCAGGCTTGTAGGGTTTGAGCTGGGGGTTTCAGCCTTAGTCCTAGAAGAAGAGTACACAGAGCCTCCTGCCCAAGAGGAGGAGGGTTCAGAGAGGAATCCTGTAGCGCCATTTGCAGGGAAGGGGAAAAGAAGGAAGAGCCTGTTTACTCTATTTCCTTTGAGTCTCCCTTTCATTTGAAACCAACTGCCACCATCCTGCTGAAGCATTGGCTAGAAGACAGGGTCGGGGTACCATTCCTGCAAGGTGGTTGTGCCTGTCTCCGCTTAACGTTTTATTTAATTTGATAAGCTCCTTCTTCTTTTTTTTTGTTCTCTGTGTGTGTACACGTGTGGATTTGTGCATGGGGGTGCCAGTGTCTAAGGAGGGCAGAACAGGCCGTCAGTCAGATTCCCCGGAACTGGAATTACAGGTGGTGATGAGAGTCCTCTGACTTAGATGGGAACCCAACTCAGGTCCCCTGGAAGAGCGGCACGTGCTCCTAGACACTGAGCCATCTCTCCAGCCTCTCTGCTCAGCCAGCATTTTATAGTGTCAGACCTATCTTCACCATGACCATTTTCTTCCACAATAAAACAAAACAGGCGTCTTGCCACCATTCCCACAGATAATGGGTGAGAGCCTCCCTTTTGGAAAGAGGAGAGGCCGTGAGAGCTTCCTGTCAATTCATCAGAAGATCCCTGCAGGGTGGTTGACAGGACAACGATTCTGGGAAGACAACTTTTACTGTTTCTTTAAAATTTAACTGGGATCAGGTCACAGTGTACTTTCCCTGGCTTCGCTCCTCACCTCTTCTTTCTTTTTATCTCCACCCGCCTCTTTTTATTCCCACCCCAATTTTTTTTTCCTGCCGCAAGCTGCAACAGAGATTCTTGTAGTTGATAATCAAAGTTTGATATCGTTAAATTAAACTGTGCAAAACTGACTTTGGGGTTTTGCTCATGAAATAAACATTTGAAAAATAGTGTCTAGCGAGGAGGCTTGCACAGTGGCTGCAATACCAGATTCACATATGCAGATATATAAATATAATCTGCGTACATGAATATAATTGTATAGTCTGTTTCGGAGCCTGTTAAAGCTGGTCCTCAAAAAGTATCTTTGTAGACCTAGGCTGCTTCTATACTTCTACCCATGAGGCTATCATGACGAGGACATAAGTACATTGAAATTAATGACATTATAATTGGTGATCTAAATGCCACTTGTCATGCGTATTACGTTATTATATTTCTTTTCAATTATGGCAGTTGTGCATCAAAGAGTCAGAGTATGTAGCTAGAATTTTCTGTCCAGAAGCTATAGCATGCCTAAGCTTGGAAGCCTTGTTTTCCCCCTTCTCCCTAACAAGGAAGCTCATTTAGAAAGAGATGTTTATGTGAAGTGCTTGCCGGCTGGCATTTTTACTGGTCTACTAACCCAAAGGTAAAATATAAAGCCGTGTCTTTTCCTCGCTGGCTTGTTGTGAGTAGAAGGGTCCCTCCCTTGTTAGCTTGATAAATAATTTCACTAGGGGGACTCGGCTGTGTTTTTATGTTTGCTGTCTATTTTCTGCTTCCCGCAAATAAATTTCTGTACTCAGAGAGTACTAAAACTCCAAACACGTGGGATTTGCCCATTTTACTGCTGCTCTCCTGAAATATTTATTCGATCTGGTGTTTTTAATTAATTTTTTTAAAGGAGAAGAAAAAAGCTGTGATTAACATCAAACCAAAAATAAGTATTCATCTGTTTTGGGGGACCACTGGGTTCATACCTGGAGAGGCAGATGTTTGGAAAGGCTTTGGATGTTAAACTCTGATTTGTCGGTTGAAGGCAAGTGTTACTGACTGGAGTTTTCTCCTTACATCTCTCCCTGTCTGTCTTTCCAGATTTAATTATTAAGCTGTTAATGGGAGAGATAAATAGGGGCATAGGATTCTATCTAGAAGCGAGACTGTGGACAATAACATCTGTATATTTGAAAAACGAAAACTGGTGTGAGAGTGGAAAGTGAATTGGTCTCAGTGTTGTTCCACTCAGGTCGTGGGTATTTAATCTTAGAGTTTATTAACACCAAGACAAGCTTGGTGCAGCACAAACCTCAACAAATACACCCCAAAACTATTGCAATAAAATAAAGAACAAATCAATACATTCTGTAAATGACCAGAACGCTAAACACAACGCATCGTAGGTTAACGGTGCGATGCTGAATGATGGATGGGATGAGAGTTCTGATTGTTAGGGAAACAATCATTTGACATTAATGCCAGATGACTTCATTCACTCATCTTTTTTTGCTTTCAGAGAAGACAGTCTGCTTATTCGCCCCTTGTTGCGTGCACACAAGCAAGGTTTTATTTTCTGAGATTGGAAACTATTTTTTACAAAGGTACCTTGGACACACTTGCACCCAGGATGTCAGTGCATGTGACGAGCATCTTGGAGCCTGAAGCACCTGAGCAAGGGGTTGTCTGGAGCTCGCCCTTTCAAAGAAGAAGAAAATACACAGAAGGGGCCCTCAATGAGTACCCTGGCATGCGTGGAGATGGACCGTCATGACGTAGGACCTTATTTTCTTAAGCAGACACTGTGTGATTTAACTAAGACATTTTGCTTTGAACTGCTTTAGCTACAGAGATTATGAGAAATTTTTAAATGCACACTTCAAGAACCAGTGACATTTAACATGTGTTAGGGCCACATGGAGGCCACACCTGTTTGTCGGAGTTAGAATAAACATCCGTGTGCTCAGACATCCCACCCCGCCACTTACAGACTTGAAGGATGTGAAGAGAAGCTGCTGGGGAACAGCGGTCTCCCAGGAGACAGAACCTATGTCATCTTCAGTCCTTTAAACAGGTCCAACATCAGAAACTTGCATCCCCTAAAAAGAGGTGGAGGGTACTGGGCACGAAGCAATGTAGGTGAGGGGCCAGGTGACCATTTAGTTCAGTCTTGCTTGGGTGTCTACCATGCCACTTCCTCCTCAGTTAGTCTGTCCCCAGCCTTCCTGGGTCATACACTCCAGCCTTTAGCCTCAGTTTGTACTGTAAGAACCCAAGCATCCTCTCCTTGGCCTCTTTTCCTGAGCAGGGTCGAGTGTGGCTCAGACGAAAGGACACATAACGTGATTAGTATCTGGAGGTCCAGAGCCGTGACTTCTCATGCTCTTGGCCCCCAAGGACCCTTGTTGGTCTCCAAACAAATGATTCTGTACATTTATTTCAGGAAGCGATAGAAAAGGCTTTCCCCTCCAAATAACAATCGTCATTCCTGCCGCAGTTTGAAACGTAATTGATGACACATCTCCTTAAAACTCTGTAACGTGTAAGGAGTCACTCAGGACCCTGCTGGGCACTGACGATAAATTGGTGTTGGTAAATCACGCCAACAAAAGCCCTGTTGAATACAAGTTGTCAGAGAAATCAGCACTGGCACTGAAAAGGATACAATTTCCACATCTTGAAGATAGGAATTGTCCCTCAAAGAGGAGCATAAAGGATTAAATATGGTAATATATGTAAAGCACTTGGATTAAATATGTTAATGTATGTAAAACACCTGCACTGGGTAAACACCCCCACCATGTTCGGCCGTGGACAATGTTACATGGGATGAAATTCTGACCTTGACACTTAAACGAGCCTTGGTTTACATTAGAATGACTTTGTGATTATAGTATCGAATTTCCCCCACCCCACCCCCCTTTGCTTTAAAATAAATGATTTCAAAATCAGAAAACGGAGATTGGTATAGAACAATAGCTTATGGCTATTCTTTTATTAAAAATCCCATCACCCCTAAAAATATAAAAATCATTGTGCTTTGGGGATCTCTCTGCTCAAATAATTTAGGAAAATTGTGTATTAAACATTTAATATTGCTGTCATCCATCTCCGAGCTTTTATATGCTAATATGTATGCCCCGTATACATATTATACTAACACAGATGGCATGCAGTATTTTCCAAACTTGTATGAACATGGACCCTGATTTTTAAACAACCGTTTCCTGTAAATAGCATTGTGCTGGGGCAATTTTGGAAAAGAAATGATTGCCTAAAGTATTAGAGTCCTGACATTTCTTTCATTTAGCACTAAAGAGCCCTTTTATTAATTTTCCCTGGTGAAAACCTTGTCCTCAGTGATTCATTTGCATTCTGCGTGTTCATTTTGCTCATCAGCCCAGAACAATTGTATATGATCCCGTCTGCAGCGTATACTCCAGGAGAGGAAACTATGATGTGGGGGTAGATCCTTCCTATAGGGTCGTGCAATAATGAGTTCCAGGAGTTGCCCCGCCTTCCTGAGCTCCCCCAGGAGATCTCGGGAGTTCAGTTTGGGATCCTTTACCTGTTTAGCACACCCAGAGGCCTTGTTTAACTTGGCTTAGCCTTTTGTGACTGGAGGAGCCATCCAAGGGACTCAAAGCTTCTGCATGGAATACATAATTTCCTAGGGTTCTGGCCAGAAAGTCTGTGGCTGTGGAAGCCGCCTTCAGTTTAGGGTTGCTTTATTAAAATGATGGAGATGTCTCCTGCAATGTGAATACAAGATGGCTTGGGTGAGAACTGGGCTGAAGGTTCACTCTCTCTGACCCTCTTATTGATGCATCTGCCTTGGGGGACACATGGATCCTGCCTTCACCCCCAAGCTCACCCCAACTATATCCTTTGTTCGGAAGGCCCCATCAGAGCTTAGCTGGACACTATAGGCTCCCTGACTCAAGAAGAGAATTGATTGGCTCATCTAACATTGGATGAGCAGTAGCTAAGAGAGAGTCCTTAGGGCCAGCTTCTTACCTAATCAGATTTTTTTGAGACAAGGATTGGATGAGTTCAGCACAGTGTTCTGGTCCCAATATGAGAGATTAAAATTAGTACTCAGTACACGCACACCTGCTTTGGAGGCGTGGGTGAAAGGGGTTGGGTACAAGCAGGTCTCTGAATCTAGAAGACGGGTTGTCAGTCCCGACTGTTCCTAGAAGGGAGTGGGGCTTTCAAAACATTAATGTCCCACCTCACACATCAATTAAATCAGAACCTCAAGGAGTGGGTGTGAGCTCAGGCACCACTTTTTTTTTTTTCCTAAACAATTCCAAGGCATTCTAGTATGGAAGGGAGAATGAGGAGTCCTGGAAAAGAATGCAGGGGGCACCAGAATCTATAGAAAATGCAGAGAGCCCAGAAGCCCCTGGCAAAGATCCCACATTCTTGTCCTTCTGACAAGTCAGCATCTCCCAGGTCCAGTTTCAGATGAGGAAGGCAGAACAATCGCTTTGTGTTCCCCACTCCATCTGGCCTCCTCGGGCCTTTAGAAACATCAACTCTATTCATGACGAGCAAGGCCAATGAAGTCAGATAAGGTCCCTCAGGGAAAGCAGACTAGGGCTGGAAGCCTCCAATTTAAACCTGACTTGGCCCCAGCATAGCTCCAGGATGTAGGTGGGTCCCATTCCTCTGACTGACTTTTGGAATCACATGTCACAAAATTTTCTTTAAAAAGAAATGAAGAAAGAAAAGGAAGGAAGGAAGGAAAGAAGGAAGAAGGAAGGAAGGAAGGAAGAAGGAAAATATAAAAGGGTAAGGGGGTGTAATTGACCTAGGAGCCAAGGAAGGTGATGCAACCAGCTAGGCACCTAGCAGCTCACAAATTTTGCGGTGAACTGAAGAGAGAGGATTTGAACCAGTAGAATGGTAAACTTTTGTTACACTGAGATGCTTTTACAAAATGATCTGTGCAGAAGAGAAAATCTTATTCACTGATCAAATTAAAAATGTAGATGCATTCTCAAATTATTTGCACCAGCTTTTGCAGACACCAATAACACCTATCGTGTCTGTCATCATTCTAAGAGGCACTTAAGTGTGTAGTGGGGACTACTGTATAAGCAAGTCCAAGGAGAATGGTGCCCTCTTGAATTAACAAAAATGTTTGACCACACGCTGCCAGCTCCTTAATTCTCTATCGGGGACAGATACACATGCGTCCTTGTGCTTGCGCGCACACACACACACACACACACACACACACACACACCTATGTGAAGATACCCATTGCTCTACCTTGTAAGAAGATGGGCCTGTGGATATCTCCCCTCCTCTTGGATGCTGAGATCACGTGAGAGGGAAGTCCATACCTTATACGTTCTTGTGTTCGACACAACCCTGTGCGATGGTGTATCGGTCACACACATGGACCATGGCCCGGAGCTTTTCGAGCAAAGCACAGATCTCCCCGAATAAGCCATTGGCTAACAAACCAAGCCCACGGATGTGTGATAACAGCCCTTAGAAGTTTGCAGAAAGTCCAAGATGGCATCTTTGCCATCTGCTAAAACTTTGAGAGCATCCTAAATCTCTTCTAGCTTTTCAAAAATCCCCTGTCCTGGGAACTGGCTGTGTGTTTTGTGGAGAAAGTTTTCTTACCTGGACAGCACACTGAAGGTCCTTTGGTTGTATTTCTGTATCTAATTTAGCTAGTTCTGGTCTCTGCCTCGTCAGCACTGAGATCACAAGCGTGTGCCACTACACCTGTTGTTGTCTTGTTCTCGCATTTTGGCGATTGAACTCAGGTACTCATGCTTGCAAGGCAAACTCATTACCAACCCAGCTCCCATCCTAGCAGGTGATCTTTTCGAGATCCACTGACAAAGAACTTTTTATTTTGACTGTTCGGCCATCAGAAATGTACATGTCAAGTACTTTTAGTCTTGAATTAGACAAACAGAGGGTGCTGTTTCCGTACCGAAAAATGGTTGTACTATTGGAGATTCATCTAGAACAAGCAGAGGACATGGGCATGTGTGTGTGTGGACCTGCAGAAGACCTGTGAGGAGGGAAGCATTGTCTCCAACGCAGTCCAGGAGAAGGAGGCAGTGCTGGGATCAAGAAGGAATTGGCAGGTCAGCCAGGAAATAAATGTGATGAATGACTACAAAGCAAGAAGGAAGGAAGAAAGGGAGGGAAGGAGGGAGGGAGAAAGGAAGGAAAGAAGGAAGGAAGGAAGGAAGGAAGGAAGGAAGGATAGACGGACGGAAGGAAGGAAGAAAGGAAGGAATCAGGCTGGAGGCCTGGACTATCCAGGAGACCATCCCTCCTCTGTTTTCACCTAGAACTCATTCCCAAGTGCAACCCACCCAGGCAGCCCACCTTCTTGTCTGCCGACTTCGCTCCACGCTTTTCACCAGGTAAAGGACCACTTGTGCGTTCAGGGCCGGTGCTCTGTCGCTCTTTTCTGTGCCGTCTGCCTTGTCACGGTTCATGCATGCTATGGGGAGAAGAAAAGGAGGGGTGTCTCTTCAAAGAACTACATGGGGATTTGGTCACGTGTCTGCCATTAACATCAATCGCAGATGCCTGGGCAAAAATGCATGGCACGTTCTTACATGCTTCCCTTTGAATACTGTCCCCTCTGGGGTTGCTACCAGACTCCCCTCCACTGATACGGGATTTGGGGGCTTTGAAGTCAGTTGTGGGAATTTCACTTTTTTTCTTTGACTCTAGCAAATTGCTCCAAAATGCTACAAATGTAGAAAAGACTAAGAAAGCTTTAACTGCAGCTTAGAGATGGAATCCCCTTAAGCCACTGACAGAAAAAATGTGTTTCTTCTTTTAGTTTTTAATTTGTGAGTTATGTCCTAAAATACAGCAATGCAGTCTTAGTCTTCCCCTAGGTGGAGAAAAGAGAGAACCGAGTGGAAGGTGGTGGGCAAAGGGGAAGGGTTGGCAGCGACATTTATTTGACTTTGTTGCCTTTAGGGGTAACCTCTGAATGGAGGGGAGACTGCCTACAAAGAAATCATAGACAAAAACAACGTGGGGTAGGCGCATTCCCAGCGCCCATTAAGATGTGAGTGACAGCTGAGACAAGTGCACAGTGCCCAGTTCCCAGGCAGCGTGGAGGACACAGAGGGAAGGCTCGTCTCCTCCTTTGAGCCAGAGGATTGTGTTCCTAGCATGCTTCAACCTTGTCTTAGCCATTTCCCTCATGGGGTGGATGCAACTGGGCTATACTGCATTTTTTTTTGAGAAATCCCTCCAAGTTATTTTAGCCTCGTAGTATCCGAACACTCCAGCGAGTTAGAAGAGAAATATGGAGTGGTCGAAATGACCGCGAGCAGCTCCCCAGGCTTCAGTTACCGACGCCATAAATTTAAGGATTTGGCATGGCCCAGAGGTTTTCAAACTCATTTTATTTTGTTTGGTTTCAGCAGAGGAATCGTTTGTAAAAATGAGAGTTTATGGGAGATCACCATATACAAGAGAGATGGGAGCTGCTGAGTGGAGCTGGCCCTCCAGGATGCTGGCCTTCCTCCCTCTCAGTCATCCACAGTCCCTGTGCAGGTCCAGGCTCCCTATGGACCACTGAGGACATCTTTGGGGAATGATTCTCTCCAGGGCATTCTTAACTCAGCCAGTCTCTGATGTGAAAAATAAGTTCTCCTGCTGGAGATACTCGGGCTCTCCTAAATGGAGAGCCAGCGATGCAGGCACAAAGGTCAGACCTACCTAGTCTTGTGATGTCGGCCAAGTGTCTACCATCCTCCACATCTCTCCTTTTCTAAACTTTCAAATAGGGAGAGGGGTGTCACGAAGAGCCCTGTGGGATTTCTGTAAGTTAAATGACCCAGGTGAGATGGCGTCTAAGAAGTGCCCATGCCAGCTGGCTGCTCTGGGGCAGCAGAAGTGACCAATGGCAACCTTGTCTCCATTGGCTCAAAGCAAGCACACACTGATTTTCCTCGAGATTCAAGGGGACCCGGTCGTCTATTTTGCAGATGCCTGTGCCTTGCTTTCTTACCTTCCCATACCTGGCTCTTCCCCTTTAACCCATCACCCTGAAAGAAAGCTTTCCTAGTTAGAGCATGCTGGACTGTGAGTCCATGCTTAGCCTCACGCAGAACAAATTCGCAGTAAATGTTGGCTGGATTGACTCCCTGGATTATGCTTGTGTCTGTTTCCACGACCTTGTGAGAGCAAACTCTATGCATGTTTTCTCGGTCCCATATTCCGGAACTAGCATAGATGGCATGAAACTGGTCATTGAGATATTTGCAAGAGAGGACAACATAACTCTGAAAGGAAGGATTCCTTCCATACCTCTACATACCCAGATCGTCAGTTTTTACACCATGAACAGCACGTCTCTCCATGGGGAAATCTGCTCAACAGGCAAACAGCAAGTGTGTGACTGATATTCCTGCTCTGAAGAAACATAGAAGAGAAGCAAAAAAAAAGTCTTCACGGACTGATGGACTGGGGATATGTCAAAGAAAAAAAACTCTGGAGAGGGGAAAGTTTGTCAGCAGATGTTCAGGCCATGGAGCACATTAAGGCTTGCCAAGAATCAAGGAGGAACAGGAAAAGAAAAGGGCCAAGGAGGAAGGGCCAAGGCTGGGGAGAGGGAATGGATTAGTAAAATCTCTGAAATGTGCTGTCATCATGATAAGAGTTGATTTCTCTTTTCTCCAAAGCCAGTTACTCCTTTACCTTCCAGATGTGTCTGACACAGTACATAGCCTCGGTACCTAGTTCAGTGGTCACCTAAGCCTCCTGAGCCAGCACAGAAACTTACTAGAGTATTCTAGACTGCTTTCTTTCATTGTATAAACACCACGACCTAAGCAGTTTAGGGAGGAAACAGTTTATTTGGACTTGCAAGTTATAGCTCATTGCTGGGAAAGTGAGGAACTCAAGACAGGAACGCAGAGGTAGAGACCACGGAGGAACAATGCTCATGGGTTTCCTCTGAAGCTCGTATTTAGCAACGTTTCTTACTCTGCCCAGGCCCATCTGCCTAAGGATGGCACTGCCCAGAGTCAAGGAAATGCCCCCACTGATGTGCCCACAGGCCAATCCGACGGAGGCAATTCTTTAATTGAAGTTCTCTCTTCCCAAGTGTACCTGTGTAGAAAGGTGAGAGGAGATAGGGTTTCCTCAGGAACTACGCCTTTCTTTTTGACAAAGAGTCTCACTGACCTGTAACTCATCAAGTAGGCAAGCAAGCTAGGCTGACTGTGCAGTGAGCCCCAGGGATCCACCTGTCCCTACCTCTCCAGCATTGGGGTTGGGAGTATGTACATCACAGGCACTTTTTTTTTCTTTCCTTTCTCATGCAGCTCCTTGAAATTGAACTCTGGCCCTTGTGTTTGCAAGGTAAACATTTAACTGACTGGACCAATTCCCTAGACCTCAAGAATGTACAGATGGTGCCAGAGGAGGAATGGGATTTGAGCTTTGGAGGCCTACATTTTCAAGATGCCTGAAGAGACACTTAAAAGCAGTTTAACCTAAGAATCAGGTGCCTTTCTCAAGTCTGGAGATAACATCCACATGGCCTCAGCAGTTACTATTTTTTTTTTTGAGACAATGGGGTTCAGCTGGGGATGGCACTGCTCTGTGAGGGACATCCAGCAGTCATGATTGGCAGGGAGTATGCGTTGGTCCTCCAGGGGGAGATATGCTCACTCTACAATACCCAGGTCAGCACCACAAGCCATTGGCCAGCCCCAAATGCCAATCATGCTAAGGTAGAAAAATCCAGTGTAAAGTCCATGGTCACTGTACGTGTGAGTATACAGTGACAATAACCAAAACTCAGATTCTGGATGTCAGTAGGAACGAGGAGCATCTTCTTTGTGGGGAAAGTTCTGAGGGTCTGCTCAATGGAAAGTGGGAGCTGTTCACTTCCCAAACAATCGTGCGTGGATGTGAAGTGTTCTCTCGAGTCAGCCCCAGGGCCGTCCTCTCTCTGCAGGGTGGTTGGAAGGATGAAGGGAGAAAACCTAAGCCAAGTGTGATGCTGCTTCTTCCCTTCATCTCTTCATCCAGACCTGGGCCCTGAAGGCCGTGTACTGAGACGCTGGCTCACTGCTGCTCACCCTGTCAGTGTGTCAAACAGGCAGAAGGGCAGCTTCTTTCTAGTTTCCAGGTGTCTGGGATTGAGAAGCAATAGCAGCAACCAGGTCCTGTCTACGTGCCAAACTCAAGATGGCCGTCAGATGATAAAACAGGCAGTCAGGGAGAATAAAACCTGATGTCTCATTTTTGATGATACGTTTTTGACCTAAATACAGGAGAGCTTCCATGTAAATTTTGTGTGTGTGTGTATGTGTGTGATGGGCATATGTATGCATACATGCTTATGTGTGTGCAGGTACACATATATGTATAACTATAGGTACATATGTTCAGAGACAATATCAAGTGTCCTGCCTCAGGAACAACCCACCTTTAAAAGAAACATTTTTGCATATATCAAATTCTAGGTGTACATGCATGTGTGTCCAAGTGAGCATGTGCACTCGTGGTCATCAGAAGATAGGAGTTAATTCTCTCCTGTAGGGTTCACCTTTTGGGTTCCAGGGATGGAACTCGGGTCTTCAGGTTGGTGACAAGCATATTTACCCCACTTATTTGAGTAGGGGATACAGTCTATCACCGGCCTGGAACTCACCAAGTAGGTTAAACTGACTGACTATCAAAACCCCGGGAGCTATCTGTCCCTGCCTCCCTACCCTTGAGGTTGTAGGTGGGTTCTGCTAGCCCGGCCTTTTTACACGGTTCTGGGAACTGACCTTGGGTTCTCATGCTTAAGCACCCAACCAACAGAGTCAATCCCCTAGACTTTTCCTGGGATTTGATGAAACAACATATTGAGAAGACAAACCAGTCACACAGCCGTGCAAGCAGAGGCAATAGGTGAGGCCGGATTGCTACCCCAGGCTTCCCCTCTTTACCTGATGGGGCAGAGTTTGAACCTGGCCTTATCTGTCTTTTAGCCTGCCTGTGAGTCACGATGTGGGTTCCAGCAGGGAACCCAACAAAGCACAACAGAGACACCCAGGTACCATCCAGAGGTACCTACCTGGCCCACTTCCTCTGCAAAGTGCCCAGATCCCTGTAGGAGTTCGGTCACAGAGTCAAATCATCCTGGTTCTCATGAGCACGCAAAATGGATTTTAGCGACAGATTTTATTGAGTAACCGACTCTCTCTTCCCCTACCCCCACCATCGGAAAACATTGTCTTCTTTACCGTAGTTCATTTTGCTTTCCGAGGTGATTAATGAATTAAAGATGCAGTGTATTTATTCTTTTGCCTGATTACCATTCTGTAATAAATCTCAGCTCTGGAGTCTGTCGATAGGAGAAGGCCAACCTGCCGCTTTGTAAAATATAGCTTTGTATGCTAAGCCTAACTTCCAGCCCTCAGATATAGGGGAAAAGTCACCTTAGAGCCTTATAAAAGTAAGTGTGAAGCTCAAGGGGACATTGGCTGATGGGCGGAGTAATCTGTTTCTGGGGGTAAACTCCCTGGATGTAGGCAAGCCTGTTACCCTGCCAGAAGGTCTCCTTGTTGGGAAGGCAGAACACTGCCTTGTTGAGGTACTATGGAGGTGGTAGGGAAAAGCAGAATCTCAGGCAACCCAGACTGGCCTTGAACTTGCTTTGTGGCCAAAGTTGAACTTTTAATCATCCTGCCTTGAGCTCTCTAATGTTGTGATTCCAGGCTGAACCACCACCCCCGGCCCTATAGTTCTGGGGTTCAAACCCATGGTTTCTTGCATGAGAGGCAAGCTTTCCACCAACCTGCCCAGCGTCATTTTATCCACTTAGGATGGTGTCCTTTGCAGTGGTCCCATTCCTAAATAGCTAACCAAGCTATTATGACAAGGCACTCTGGAGTGAGGTCCCTGGCTTCACGTTTGTCTCCCAAGCAGGAGAGGCAGTCCCTGGATGATAAAACCCATCCTGTATGGAATAGAAAACTAGGCCATGAATGCAGAAGCCTGCTTCTGGCCAAGGATCGACTCTGGTTCAGGCTTCACCTTATCACTTTCCAGCTGTGTGATCTTGGGCATTTGGTAGGGTTTTATAAGCCTCATCCTGGGATTATTGGAAGGGTGTCTTGGTTTCTCCAACACAGGGTAAAAGGGCAACCTTCTGGTGGTCAAGTTTCATGGACTCTCATTAAATGTGACCTGTCTCCACACAAGAAGGACATAAGAAAGCAAAGCAAATGAACCAACAAGTGGAATTTTCCTTTTTGTTTTTTTTGAAAGATTTTTTTTAAGATAGAGAAAAACAAAAATCATAAATCAAAAGCCGCAATTTGGACAATGGATGTACGTTTGTGTAGACGCACATACACGTGTGTGCATGCACACAGGCATACATGTGCCTGAGGATGTTCATGAACACACGTGTACATATATATATGAAGGCTAGGGGACAACTTCTGGTGTTCCTTAGGAGCTGCCCACTTTGTTCTTTGAGGCATAGTCTCTCACTGACCTGGTCAACTAGGCTAGCCTGGGACAGGAGTACCACTGATCCTTCTAATGCTACTTCCCTAGTGCTGGGATTACAAACACCATTACCCCTAGTTTTTATTACATGGTCTTTGGGGAATTGAATTCGGGTATTCATGCTGGCAAGGCAAACACTGTGTTAACTGAGCTATCTATTGATTCAGCCAGCTTTTTTGTTTTCTTGCCCACCAAACAGATAGTAAACTGGATTTGGCTCCCATGGGTCACAGGTTAAAGAACCCATATACTAGATTATTGGGAATCCTCCATGACAGGAACTTGAATTCTACATTATATTATAGATGTCTTCCATGGTTTTTGATCTCTGATCAGAAGTTTTGATCTGGGATTGGTGTAAAGATGTTGATTCCTATGGATGGATGATGTCAGCTCTTTCTCCTGGCCGACATTCATAGGCTATGGGTCTTGGTTGACCATGGGGCAAGGATCCAGCTGTCCATAGAGACCTACTGAAGGCTAGTATGGACAGGGATGTGTTCTATCTGTCCATAAACCCGAGGAAAGCATCACAGAAGCCAGTCTGTGCACACGTAGCATCTGCTCCCATCACACTGCAGGTGCCTTTAGTGGTTGTCAGTCATTATGGAATTCATCATAACAGACTCTGATGGACCAAGATCCACTATGCCTTATGGTTGTGGATCTGCCGTATTTCCCCTGACCATCTTGATTCAGAACACTTGCCCACAATCTCGCTTTTCATCAGTGGAGGAGACAGGCGTGTGCAAAGGCCGTTGGCTGGTGCTAAGTGCTCCCTTTCTCTGGAGCAGCCGGGAGGTAAAGGGAGTAAGTAACCACAGGACTCCTTCATGTCTCCCGCGACCACAGCAGTCATTAGGCTAACTGACGTGTGACTTACAAATGAGCCATCACAATGGGTCCATAATAGTTCCCATGACCTGCATCTGGGCTCTACCTTCACTCCGTTGATCTTATTCTGTGGGCTTTTCCCTCATCTTTCTTCCCCACAGTTTCATCTCTTCTTCTTGTGCAACTAGAAGGAAGAAAGACCCTTCCGGGTAACAACCAGAAGACATATTCCAGTGGTGGCTATCCTGGTTACATTTTTTCATCAACCCGATCTGAGCTAAAGTCATCTGGGAAGATTAACCTCAGTTGAGAAAGATGCCTCCATCGGATTGGCTGTAGGCAATTGATTAACTCCCATCATTGGTTAATGATGGTTTTGAGAGGCCCCGTTGCTGTTGCGGGTGGTACCACCTTTGGCCAAGTGGTCCTGGATGGTTTGCAGACATAGGCCGAGCACGCCAGGGAGAACAAGTCGATGAGCAGAGATCCTCATGGTCTCTGCTTCAGTACCTGCCTCCAGGTTTCTGCCCTGCTTTAGTTCTGTCTTGACTTCCCTCAATGATGGACTGAGATCAGGATGTGTAAGCCGTTAGACCCTTTCCTCCCCATATTACTTTTGGATGTTTCCTAACAGGAATAGAAACCTAACCAAGACAGAAATTAGTACCACAGAGTGAACTACTGCTGTGACAGACCTAATCAGATTTTGGGGGAGGACTTTGGAAGGAGTTCAGAACTTTGGGGTGAAAAAGCCATTGAGTTCTCGGAGCTTAATGAGCTCTTCTGGGTACTTGGAAGTTAATGCTGAGAACAGTATAGAAGCCTGATTTGTGAAGTTTTTAAGACTCTGTCTGGGCTGTTCGTGTGATATTTTGGATTAAGACTATGTGGCTCCGGTCAACTGGAACAGAGGAATCAGTTGTGATTCAGAAGAGACCAACACTACTGAGGCAAAACCTTTGCTTTACTGGGACAATCAATGCTGGTTAGCTGGAATTGAGAAATCAGTTGTGGTTAAGAGGAGACCAGCATCACTGAAGTAAAATCTTCTGGGAGGATGTGTGGTATCTTCTGGGAGTAAGGACGTATCTCATGCTGGTAGCCATAATTGGTCAATACCTAAGAGTCTTCCAGGTGATGTTGGTCTTGGATGAAAGGGTCATGGAGGGCAGCTGAGGCAGGCACTGGGTGGAAGGGAAGCCTTCATTGTGGTAGAGATCCCAGGATTGAAGGGGTCCTAAAGAGAGGTTGGGGCTTGGCCCCATGCGTCAGGGTCAGACTCTGAAGAGATGTCAGGAGTTCATTGGTGAAGGTACAGGCTCTGGAAACCTCAGCATACTGCAGATGCCAGGACTATGGGACAGCCACCAAAGACAGCGGTACAGGTGACATGGAGCTGCCCTGAGCCTGTGAGATAAGGCGTGCATGTGCTAGACGTGGGGGAGCTGAAGAAGTGGAGTTGCACCTGGAAGATCCTAAATCCTAGGTACAGTACCTTGAGCTGTAAGGTTTAATTTATGACATTGAAGTTTGGTTTGGTTTTGTTCAGACTGTACCCTGATTTCCTCTTGGAATATGAAAGTATTTAGTTTGTTTTGTTTGTTTGTTTTGGTTCTTTCGTTTTTGTTTTGTTTTCTTTGATAGAAGCCCATAGCTGAGAGACTTTGGGTATGTTACAGAGGTTTGGGCTATTTTAGAGAGACTTTGAATGTCTCTCTTTAAGGAAACTAAGCTTTTAAACTGTGAATTTTTAAAGACTAGGACATTTAAAATGTGTTTTATATTGTGACATTGATATTAGTGTGAGCACTTGGGGGTAAACAAAGAAGAAAAGGCTATGGTTTAATAGTTGTATTGCTGTGTCAATTTGACATGGGGCAATTGTCCTGGTTTGTGTTATTTTTTTTTCTTTCTTTCTTTTTGGTTTTTGTTTTAGTTTGGTTTTTGGTTTTTTGAGGCAAGGTTTCTCTGTAACTTTGGAGCCTGTACTGGAACTAGCTCTTGTAGACCAGGCTGACCTTGAAGTCACAGAGATCCGCCTGCCTCTGCCTCCCCAGTGCTGGGATTAAAGGCATGTGCCACCTGGTCAAATTCTTAACCCTTCCACCTGCAAGTTACTTTTGGTTATGGTGTTTAATCACAGAAGTAGAAACCTAGCTAAGATAGTGGCGCACACTCACTAATAGCACTTTCCATCTATTCTGCAGCAACAACCAAAAAGCTTACTGAGGTAAGAAGGAGAGTGGTGATCCTATATGACTTCACCTTTAATTATTCATGGATTTCAGGAGTCCTTGAGGGACTATCCGTAACCTTGGGAGAGGAGACTATTTGAAGAAAACTGTTCCACTTGAAATACATCCTACCTACCTAGAAAGGGTCTTTTTGTTTGACCATGAAGTTACAAACTTTCAGCAGCCCCAAATGATCCCTTCTAATTCTTCTCTGAGGAGGCTGCTGACACTTTGTCAATGTGAAAGTTGCCAGAGGGTAAAAGCATTCCTTCTTACCAGCATTGCTCTGTGTGCATAAGGACCATCACAGGGTACCTACCAGAGATCCTTAAATAGTCACCCTCATGTGTGGGTGTCTTGGTTTCTGCTATTTATTTACTACTGAACGTATTACTTGTCTAAGAAGAGACATGGATGGAGCCCATTTCCAGTCTTAAGCTGTTTACTTGCTCCTTTTACAAAAATAAAATGAAACAGGTATAAAGATATTTAATATTATTTTAAACTCCATGCATCAAAATTATCATATCAATCTATCCCCAAAAATTGCATTCATATCTTATTTAATAATCATTTGTGTTGTTCCAAGTCTTTGAAACATGATATGGCTCTCTGGCGTAGGAGGTCCTTCTGTTTATGTGTTGCTGTCATTGGTTGAATAAAGAAACTGCCTTGGCCTTTTGATAGGGAAGAACTTAGGTAGGCGGGGAAGACAGAACTGAATTCTGGGAAAAAGAAAAAAGAGTCATAGAGAGAGAGCTGCCATGGAGCCTCCATGCTGAATCCTTTCCGGTAAGCTACAACCTCATGGTGAATAGAGATTATTAGAAATGGGTTAAATCAAGATGTGAGAATTAGCCAATAAGAGGCTAGAGTTAATGGGGCAGGCAGTGTTTAAATGAATACAGTTTCTGTGTGATTATTTTGGGTGTAAAGTAGTCAGGGCGGCCGGGAGGAAAAGCAGGCCCTCCCTCCTTCAACAGCTCTCCATTTGGATTCTATGTGCTCCACAATGTCAATGCAAAACCAATTCTGAGTCTGACCAAAACAACAGAAGTGTGTGAGGGAAGAAAAAAGTGAGACGGCTTCAGTTTTTAAATGTGATAGTATAATAGTTAAACTTAGATAAGATTAGCAATTTAGCTCTTCAGACACTGGCCACATTCCAAGTGCTTTGAATGTACCTGTGGCCCATGGCTAGCACACTGGTCAAGCCACTAGGCCGCAGGTTTGAAGGTTGAGAAATCTGGCTCAAACTCTCTAATTACTAGCTAGAAATATCAACTTCCCTTGTGTCTGGATGGTCCAGGGTTTTGTGGATGCTCTTTAGCCCATGTGTTAAACATACAGGAGGGGTAGCCCATGGTTTTCCTGTATAGTGGAAAGTCTTAGTATAGCACCTGCCCATCCTGCGAGCCTCCTATCTGCCAAGGGGATGGACAGATAACAGAAGGGATGGATGATTGAAAATATTAATAAAGTGTCTGGTAGAGATTTCTGACAGCAGGAAGTCTTGGTCTGAGGCAGGGGCAGGGCCATTGCTGAAGAACATAGCATTCAATGAAAAATAGGGCTTTCTCAAACACATTGAGGCTTACAGATGAGAACTATGGAACTGGGGAGATGGCTCAACTGGTTGAGTGCTTACCTCGCAAACATAAGGACCCAGTCTTATCCTCAGAACCCACATTAAAAGATTCAAGTATATGCACATTGTAATCCTGGTGCTGGGAAGGCAGAGACAGACGGAACCCTGGCTCTCGATATCTAGTCTGTCTGCTGGGTTCCTGGCCAGTGAAAGGCCCTGTCTCAAAAACACAGTGCCTGAGGTTGGTACCCATGGCTGTCCTCTGACCTCCGTATGAAAGCATAAACATACGTATCTATATGCACATGTGCACCTGAATACCACATCACACACACGGACACACACATAGAAACACACAGAAATACATAAACACACACAAACATACACTACACACACAGAGCACATGGGGACACACACCGTATTTAAGTCATAACAAACCTGAACACTGGCCACTCTGGTCCTGTGTTTGGAGGAAAATGGCTCATGTTGAGATCTGAGGCACCATTGCGTCCGTTCCTGGCTGCGTCAGGACCTAGCTTAGCTGTCAGGCCCACTGAAGGCACGCAACACATGTGTTATAAATAGATGAAGCCTGGTAGTTACCAAAGGGAAGCCCCACTTTGGAAGCCACTCTTGCCACGTTCCCAAGCACACTGACTCCAGTTTTCCCATCTCAAGGGCTGTCACTCCAAGTTATGAGGATTCTTGTTCCAGTTGTCCTGTGCGTGCGTGCATTCATGTGTATACATCTCTGTGTGTATGCATGTGTGTATTTGTGTGTGTGTTTGTATGTGTGTGTATTCATGTGTGTGATGTGACTGTGTGTGAGAGAGAGAGAGAGAGAGAGATTGTGTGGGTTTCAATGTTCAGTTGATTACACTTGCTTTTCAAACTCCAGATGGAGTCTTTTGTAGATACTACCCCCCTTCCTCTTGCCTCAAATCTTCTTGGTCTCTCGATTTCACCAGCAGGGTCTCCAATATTATCTGTGACTATGGAATTTCCCTCTAGAATTGTGTTAGTGACAGAGACACGGGAGAGAAAAAACCCGACAGACCCCAGACAGTGATCCGGTAGGAGAGCCCTCCAGCGAATATCTGGGCTCAGCTTGCCACATCTGTCCATCTGATCACCAAATGCTAACCTGATGTGATCCAGAGCAAGGAAGCCATGCAGAGTGAAATGCAGCCCTGTCAGCAGCTTTCGCTTCTGACCCTTCCTCTGATTTTTAAGAGAATTCGTGTTTCACATCTTAATTAGGGACCCATAATGCACAGTAGTTTCTTTTTCTTCCTTTCCGATTTTTTTTTTAAATGAACATCTTGTAATTTACTCTGGAAGTAAATTATAGTCAATTTATCTGCAGCGACAAGTCAATAAAACAGGGGAGGTCTCCAGCTTTTCAGCCTGCAGCTTTTCAGCCGCTTGGTGTTGGTTTCCCGCCTTTGTTACGGAGTGAGACACAGGGCCGCAGGTAAACGAGTCGGGAGGTGCTGCGTGGCTGCTCTGACTTCTGCTGACTGTTCCTTGGAGACTTCATGGGAAGATTTGTTCTGACTTGCCAGCTGTTCTGAGCTCAGAATTTGAACAGAGCTGCACATTGTTGAGAAGAACCAACCAGGGCTTTCTGAGTCCTGTGATGTGGATGGCCAGTATCATTCAAGTGGTAAACCGTACAGCTGTCTGCTTTCAGCGGTGGCTCTTCTAATGAGGGTGTCTGTTGTGTGTGTGGACGCACCATTCAGAGCCCAAATCCAGGGGCCTCCGAGAGTCGGGTTCGTAGTGGTGCACGCTCAGTTAATAGCTCAGCCCACTCAAACCACACTCAAGGCCTTCGGGCTTGACACTTGTGTCAGAGTTACACTGTGGTTTCAGAGATGGCAATTAAAGTCAGCTTCCCCCAAAACAAACACACAGGGAGTATGGAGCTAGACCAGGCAGCTGGAGAGGGGTTTCTGTGGGATTTTGTGGGTCCAGGAGAGAAGTGCATGGCTCCGGCCAAGGTTTGTAAGCAAACCCTGGGTTTAAGCTTCCTTGCTTCTAAAAGGGAAGCAGAAAGGTTAGTGGATGACCATCTCTAGAATTTGAGAAGTGTTCTGTAACCAGGACCCCTGGAGTGTATATGAAAGACATCTAGGAGACTCTTGTTTTATTTTGTGGTTCTCAACCTCCCTAATGCTGCGACCCTTTAATACAGTTCCTCGTGGTGTGGTGACCCAAATCATAAAATTATTTTGCTGCTATTTCATAATTGTAATTTCACTACTATCACAAATCATAATGTAAATATCTGATATTCAGGATATCTGATACGCAACCCTCCAAAGGGTCGCGACACGCGGGTTGAGAACTGCTGTTCTAGATGCTTGAATTCAACCTTTGTTATTAAGGTGGAGATGAAGTCTCTGTGTGCCAGGGCTGTAGCCTAGGGACCAAGGACTGTGTCCTCACCTTTAGCGAAAATTCCCACCAGGGTTTCTTCAAGAGGGCAATAGCTATTTATATGACTCACTCCTTTCTGGGTTCGTTTAATTTTAATTTTGTTTATTTTTGAGATAAGATATCACTATGTGGCTTGGACTGGCCTTGAACTCAGGATCCTCCAGCCTTCGTCTGTGGAACGCTGGGATGGTGTGGATGTGTCTCTGCAGCCTGCTTTCTCTCTTTATATGAGAATCCCACCCAAAGTTTGGCTCAAGGTTTCTATTTCATTTTAATTTTAGCTCAAAGAAGGGCTGAACTCTTCCCATATGAAATGACATGTTAGATGAGTATAGTAACCGAAGGGAAGGGTACCCCCCGTTACGCCAGGACCCGTGAGAATGGATCCACCAATTAACTCCTTCTTTCCCTTTCTCCATCCTTCCTTCATTTCCTGGTATAACGTCATCCTTCCTGGTTTAACTCAAGTATAAATGGACACGATTCCTTTTCTTACCCTTTCTGGATCTTTCTAACAATTATTGTGAAAATTCAAATGGCCATAAGAGACCAGAAGAACCCAGTACTAAGGTCCTGGGATGTACAGATTATTGATGTCCTTCTGGCTTGTCCTGTGAGATGCTCAGATGCCAACTGCCTCCCTCCCCATTCTGATACACAGAGGTGGGAGAGAGGGCCCAGTATATTCCAGTGAGCCACTCTCCACCCATCATCAGACAACACTGCCCTTCTTAAGCAACCATAGGACCCCGGATCAAGACTTACTTTCTCATATTGCTTCAGTTAGCTTTTGGCATTCAAAGGTTTGACCCCACAGTGACTACATCTCCTCACTGACACTCCCTCCTCCCCTTGGAATGAATCTGTTTTCTCAGACTTCACCTTGACTTTCCCAAAGCACTGGGCCTACATGAGGCCTTTAAGGCCAACTAGCTGGACAAATGAGAAATGACACATGACCCCCGTGCTTGCATTAATAATCCACATTATGAAGGGATGGCTATGTTCTGCTGTAATGGAGAGTACCTTCTTTAGTCTACAAGTCCCGCAGGAATTGGGCCACTTGTGTAACATTTTAGAAGCTTGAACATGCCCAAAGCCACATAAAGAGCAAATGTCAGGCCTGGAATATAAACTGCGGACTACGGCAAGTGCCTACGACCAAAACAGCACTGTCTTTGGATTATCCGTTTCCTTTTGTTCACATCCAGGGCACTTCCCACTCCCCCTTTGCACCTGGGAGCCTGGAAAATTCTGTGACAAGATTGTTGGCAAGGGGAAGTTCATTTTCTCTCCCTTCTCTCTCCAAACTGCTGATCTTGGCCATTCTTTAATTTTCTCCTCCAAAAATGGCAACTTGGGGAAATTACCTTGGCAGGGAAGTCTTGCTTCACTCTTCCCCAGCAGCCCAAGTGTTGATGGAGCTGGCAACGGTAGTGGAATGGAGCTGCAAGAAAGAGAAGGATGGCACTGGCTGAGGGGTAGCCAAAACCCACTTGTATGTGTAGGGATGGCAGAGGAACCAGCATGGAAAAACCCTCTGTACCTGATGCGCATTGAGCATGTCTTTGTGTGTTCAGCACCATCCTGGGCTCTCCCTGTAGGTTGAGTCCTGGGTTTGTTTTTAGTTATTCACATATTTTCAGATGAGAAAAGCTATGAAAGGTTGATCTAACTTGGCCTCTGTAATATAAGGAAAACACACCGCTGCCTACAGCACTTGACCTGGGACAAGGAATAACATCTACGAAGGCTGCTCAACTGTCTGCTTCTCATTCAACCTTCTCACCCTAATTTCTCATCTTAAATGGTTCAATTCAATGGTAATGCCATCAACCAGTTTCTAGGCCTCATTTTATTTAAGGTTGAGCTCTCTAATATACAGTCCTCTAGCTTAAGACCCATATTTGAAGCACTACTGTTTTGAATCCAAGAGGTAGCCTAGGACCATGGAAAGCCAAAAATTCAACCCATATACTAAAGCAGACAATGGCCAATCTTCTGGATCTGCTTTTAGGAAGGAGCTTGGGCTAAGTGGTAAAGGTTGCAGAGGAATCTTAAAGATGTCTCCAAATATATGAGGGTGTTCCCAAAAGACATAGTACTGTGACAAAATCAATACTGTGCTGTTCAGATAGCCAGATGGTCTGACACGCTTGGAGACAGTGGTGTGCGGAAGTCAGCTTGCACTGGTTTGCATGATCTGGTTGCCAAGTTTGCAGGAATTTTGCAAGCTGATTACTAAACAGCCAATGTTTAAAGTAAACTTATATAGAATTGCATATGTATATGTTATATTCAAATGTAAAAAATAGAGTCTGCAAAGATGGCTCAGTCAGGTGCTGCAAGAGACAGCTCTGTCAGGAGAGCGCTTGCTGGGCATGCATGAGGCCCTTGATTCGATCACAAGAACCCACATAAAAAGGCAGAAGTGGTGATGTGTGATTATAATCGAAATGCTAGGGAGCCAGAGACCGGGCGATTCGTAGGGCTTTGGGGCCAACTAGACTAGCTGAATCCTAAGTTTCAGAGTGGTTGGGTACCCTGTCTTTGACAAAAGGCAGACAGCATCTCGAAAACGAAGCCAGTCTTCAGGTTGATCTCCAGCCTCCCCAGCACGCACCTGTGAACAGGTGACACACATACACACACAAACACCAAAGGTGATAAGCAGTGACTTCGTTGCTTCCTAATTAATTTGCTAGATTTTACTATGTGTGTCCCCATGGCTACTAATATCTATGTATCTGTATGGTGGAAGTACTTGATATCGATCTGATATTGCCATTTCTCTCCAGTTCTTCTGTTAGCAATGTGACATTAGTGGGTTGAGATTAGTAATAGGGGGAATATTTACACAACAGAAAATGGCAAACACTAATAATAAGGATGTTTATATCTCAGGAAGGCTGATAAGTAATTATCAATTACCAGGACACCATCTCTAAGAAGTTAGAAGGAACCAGATCTAAAAAATATTAAAACCGTTTCTGAGAGCTCAGACTGGAACTCGTAGGGAACTGGCTTTCATAGCAGTTCATGAGAAAAGCAGAACGATTCTAGCTTTTCCTGACAAGTGCCATTCCGGACATTACAGGTTAGGGTCCAGGGCAGTTAAAGTGAGGAGCATAGGAAACCCGCCAAAATGACATATTATCACCCATCCAGTGCCACCGGCCATAAGATAACTGGCCACTTGTTAATTTTCAGATGGAGCCTCAACACAGTGCATTGGGGGAGGAAGGCACATGGAGGGAATTTCTCAGTCATCTGCTCGCTCACTGTACTTACCCCACCCACATTTCTGGGTGTAGTTTCTAGGGAGTGGGGACTTTGCTGGCCCTACTGTACTTCCTTAGAACCAGACACAGGGAGAAGGATTCCCCATCTCTCATGGGAAAATTATGGAGGAGTTGGCCCACTGTGGGAGGCACTATCCTTAGGCAGATGGTCCTGAATTGTTTAAGAATGCTAGCTAAGCATAGACCTAGTGTGTTCTGTTTTGGTTCCTGCCTGCCTGTGCCTGCCTTGAGTTCCTGCCCTAGCTTCGTTCACGATACACCATGACCTGGACGTTTAAGCCAGAGAGGCCTTTCCCTTCCCAAATTGCTTTGAGTAATTTATCAGAGCCAAAGAAAGAAAGTTCTTTTCCTTCTTTTGTTTTTTTCTTTTTTCGTTTTTTTGGTTTTTCGAGATAGGGTTTCTCTGTAGCTTTAGAGGCTGTCCCAGGACTAGCTCTTGTGGACCAGGCTGGCCTCGAACTCACAGAGATCCACCTACCTCTGCCTCCCGAGTGCTGGGATTTAAAGGTGAGCGCCACTACCGCCCGGCCCGAAAGTTCTTTTCTTTTTGAGAGAACTCTTCCAAAAAGTTCGGTTTTCTAGAACCATCTTGAAAAATTCTTGGTTTGTGAACAGCCCTGATGTCTGCCCCAGGACTGTAAGCAGTAAGCCACATTCAGGAGTGGCAAAGAGGAGCTCACTGGTTTGAAGCTGATCTCTTACCCATGCGTTACCTCAGTTCCTATGTCTTGTGCCGCATTTCTTCTGCAACGTCATTCCTACTGTTGGAACTCCTATCCATTTGTAAGCTGGGCAGAATTTCCCAGGGGCCCTCAAAGTCCTTGAGACAGCTGAGGCTCACACTCTCCTGCCTTCCTAGTGAGTGAGGATGAGGGGGATGAGGAAGCCAGAGACTCAGACATGGGTTGTCTGATTTGGTCTTTTTACATCCTCAGTTTTCTCATGTACACGCTGGAGAGACTGGCCTCTGCCTCACTGGGTGGGTGGAGAGAATCACACTGGGAAATCCTTCTCCTGCGATGTGTGCAGCTCCTAGACAGAGCAAGCCCACTGTGTGTTCACTGCTATCATTGTCTATTTTGTTCTATTGTGAAAGAGTGTGGTCAGAAGCTCTGAGGAATGTGGCACCCTCCACCAGGGAAGCCACGCACAACATCGTTGTATTCTCTGTGTGGCTTGCTAAGCCCATTCGTGAAAGTAGAGAAAAGAATGAAAAAGTCCCCTGCCTTCCTTGGAAGCTGTGGAACTGCTGGGAATAGGACTAGCTTCTGGGGTCTCGGTCCAGGGGTGACTTGGGGGTGTCAGTGCACAGGCGCTGGATGACTGAGCAGACTAGACTGGACACAGTATGCCAGTGCAGATCTTTGACAAAAGAACATCCTGAGCACAAGTTAACTCTAAGCCCTATGCCCGAGCTATACCCCAAATGAGTTTCTATATTGAGAGCAAGATAAGGTTCCAGGGGTCACCAAGATGGGCAGAATGACTTACTCAGGGCAGCCAGTACTTCCTAGCATCCTTAAGGTAGGATGCATACAATGGCTGTCTGGATTGGATAGGTGGCTCTCTATACCAGCACTTCCAAGACAAGAAATTTGCATTTTACATTACAAAAAGTTTCTGAATTATATCTACCTGCAGGGTATGAATCTATAAAAGCAGACAAACACAGTTAGCTTGGAACAGGCTTGGCCTGGGCACCTTCTCACGAGCTGCAAGGTGCCCTACATTAGCCTCCATCTTCTGGGCAGACAAAATGGAACCCAAAGAGATCATTTTCAGGGGAATGCCAATCTGAAATGGGGGTCTCCACACTGAGGATGTGGCCAGTGTCATTGAAGCTGGGTTTTGCTGGCTGTGCCTAGGGTGAGTCTGGGAATCAGCCTGCTTTCACACACAAAGTAATAAATATCGTGTGTGTGTGTGTGTGTGTGTGTGTGTGTGTGTGTGTGTGTGTGGTGTGGGGTGTTTGGTGTGTGTGCTGTTGTGCATGCCTGTTCCTGTGCACGTGTGGGCTAGTGGTCAAATACAAGTATCTCCTTCTATCGCTCTCCACCTTACTTTTAGTTTGTTGTTTCAGTGATGCCAGCTGGCCATTGGTCCCTGGAATTCACCTGTCTTTACCCACTGTGTGCCAGTCCTGGGGTTCCAGGAATATGCTGCCATTCCTGGTTTTTCACACGGGTCCTGGGGGATCTAAATTCAGGCCCTCATGCTTGCACCACAAGCCCTTTACACACCCGCGGTAATTCTCTTTAGCTCTCTTAAAGTGCAGAAGTTTACATTTCATAGTAGAGCCAACACAGCCTGGAGTAGAACTGGGGTCCACTCTCCTAACCTTAGCTCTGTTTCTTCAGCCAGAATTTGAGGTTCTCTGTAACACTGACTCCGGCTCAGTGTACTCAAAGCCCTTAGAGCTCTTTGTCCCATGCCCAGCACGCCATAGCTGCACTGTAAGTGACGCTCTCTCAGCTCCTTTCCTTCTTCGTTATCAGTTATTGAAAAAGATCATAACCGTGGCCAGAGCCCCAGCACGCTGCATGTATTAATTCACTTAATCTCTGCCCTAGGGTGTACTGCTCTACCCAAGCTTCACAGAAGATGAAGCTGGGCTGAGACTGGAGTTGGGTGAGCATGGTTATTTCTTTTCTAAAAAAAAGAGAGATAGAGATAGAGGGAGAGAGAGAGAGAGAGAGAGAGAGAGAGAGAGAGAGAGAGAGAGAATAATACAACACTTGGCTATATTGCACAGGTGTTCACTGGTAAATGGTGAATATCCTTATGTAAAGAGAATTTGGGAATGCAATCAAGAAGGTATGACCCAGGCTCTGACTCTCAACCTGTCCCCATCCCTGGCAATGCTCCATCATCTTCTCATGTGTCCTTGAATGTGCAGGGCAAGCATTGGAGGATATTTACTCCCTCTGGAAGTTCATATGAAAGTCCTGGGACAGACCGACCCACGTTCTATGGACGCATTAAGATAATATGTGCTTGGGGTCTGGATAAGAGGTTAGAAAGTTGAAAGTGCTTGCTACACAACCCCGACTGACCTGAGTTCTGGTCCCCAAAACCCAAGAAAAAGACCATATACAGTAGCACAGGAAATGGGAGGCAGAGAGGAGAATCCAGAGCCTCGTGGGCATCTAGGCTAGCTTGTGCAGCTATGAAGAGAGCCTGCCTCAAACAAGGTGGAGAGGGAGGAGCCACACTTAAGGTTGCCCTCTCACGGCCACACAGACACATTCCTGCACTCCCACACATGAACATGCAGACACACACACACACACACACACACACACACACACACACACACACACATATATATATATATATATATATATATATATATACAAGCACCAAACAAATTGAAATAAAATAAAAAAATTTCTCTAGAATATACAAGCCTCTCCCACATTAAGGTCATCTAAGAAAACCACAGCCTAAGAAATGGTCTGGACAATGTCGTGGTAGAGTCCTATTTTACGGAATTGTTGTTAAAATAATCAGTGCTTTCCCAGGTTGAAGATTAATGAAACACACACACACACACACTAACACCCGCAGGACTCACAAGCATGCATATCTACGCACTTACATACACAAGCTGGTATAATGGTTAATCTCCATTGTCGCCTTGATGCTATCTCAAATCCCCTGGGGAGACAGCCAGGCCTGAAGGTGGGGGATTCCCGGCTGTGTTAACAGAGGTGGGAAGATCTTCCCACAGCTAGTGGCAGCATTTCCTTACCTGAGATCCTGGACTATGTAACTAACGGGAGCTGAGCAGCAGCAAAGCATCAATGATTCTGTTAAACTCGGTCATGGGTGTGATATGACTTGCTGCCTTCGCTTCCCCGCCATGATGGCCTTCATTTTGAACTGTGAGTCATAACAGGCCCCTTCTCCTTGAACTTGCTTGCGTTGGGATATTTTATCATGGCAACAGGGAAAGGAATCAAGACAGCTGGTTTTACCTCATTAGGTTTAAGCTTCTTTTCTCTCTGAGCCTGAGATCTGAGTAATTCATAGCACAATTGGATTTTATAGTTTGTTTATGTTGATTCTGATTACAGAATAAATGACTACCTGAAATATATTTTTAAAAATCTAATGAAAAACCAGGCATCAATCAAGACCGTCTACGGATAAAGACTTGAAACATCTATACTTGGAAATACATGTGGTATTTAGGAGCAGATCTAAAAAGACTTATGTAATGTGTTTTAATCAAATCTTGAAGAGAAATTGACCAATAAATCAAATCTCGCAAAGAAATTGACCAATAAATCAAATTTGGAGAGAAAGTGACAGATAAATCAGGGCTAAAAAAGAAAACAGCCTGTATATCAAGCCATGATATGTTTATTAAAGCAACTGATTGTATTAAAGCAGCTGATAGCATTTGGAGTGTGTGTGTGAACCTTTTTCTTTGTTCTGCCCAAGATTAAGAAAGCATTTAGTGAAAGAAAATGATCTAATATTGTTTAAGTTTTTGAATCATCTATTTCTGGGTCCCTTACACACACACACACACACACACACACACACACTACACACACACACACACACACACACACACACACCATTTTAAACCAGAATATATGATGTGGTTGCGATGGAAGAGGTAGGGGAGAGGGCTGGTTGTAAACATGCACAACTCTAGACTCACTTTTGTGTTAATCCTGGGATTCCTAAAATACACATAGCTTCCCTCACAAAGCCTTCTTGTAACACAGTCCTTTAGACCCCAGCCATAGAACTTTCATAAAGCCTCACGGGGAGTCCAGGTAAATTAATATCACAAAAGAACTAGCTTCAGTAGGCTTTGACATTAATAGTTTGGGATTTCCCACAGAAGTGTGTGCAAATGTATTTCTAAGATCAACGATACCATATGTATACCTGTGTGTCTAAACTTGAATGCACTCATGAACCTGGCATAAGCATTAGCTAAATATTGAGATGAACCTTAGTGACCTTATGAGGTGTGTATGTAGCTGAATGAATGTGTGTAATGTATATGTATGTGCAGATAGGTTACATGTGCAGGCTATATGTAAGGGAGTATATATGGGTAGGGCTGTATGTATGTATGTATGTATGTAGGGATAAACGGGCATATGTGTTTGGAAGCAGAGAATGCATCCTATGATCCCTGTGTGTCCTGTTTTCACTTGTAATGCTAGACACAAGTTACTTCAGATAGGAACTTTCCAGAAGACTCTTCTTCACTTATACCATGTCATGTTGCCACATTACCTATAGGATCAGATTTCCTAACAGAGACATGAACTAAAATTTTCTACATTATTTTTTTTGCAAACATGTACTTGCGGCACTTGCCAGTTTTAATGTCCCGATAAATGGTCACCATATTTATATTCCCCTGTGTGCAACTTGAAGATCATGGTTATGGCCATAGAAATCCATCCTACCTATCTATATAATTCCAGTAATATCAGCGACTGGTCAGTTGTAGGGTTCAACAATTTAGGTGTCTTTTCTCTCTGGTCTATACACAAAGACCTGTGGCAAGTTCAGGAGGCAATGTCTTTACTTCACAGAGAGGAAAACTGAGGCAGAAAAAGAAAGTAACTTGTCCTAGGTCCCTCAGCATCTGGTAACCATAGAAGATAAGGTCTGGAGTGTGTGCTTCTTGCTGAAATCTTTGTCGCTTCCCATCTCCAGTAGCAGGCACTGCTTGCTAACCCTCCACCATGCTGGCCTAAGTCTTCACAGAGAGCCATAAGCTACTTACCTTGTTCTTGAGCAGAGGGTGCCTGAAGTCAGCCATGAAATGAAGGAGAAATTTGAAGTCCACCTCCACCCTTCTAAGAGCTACATCCAGTGCCCCATGTCCTGATGTCAATCAAATGACTTGGCTTAACACTACCACCAACTTTATAAACTTCAATTACTTTAATTTGTTGACATTCAAATAAGGACAGGGTGATTGAAAGACTGAAAACCATTGTACTGTCTGGTTTTGTAAGTCAACTAACACAAGCTAGAGTCATGAGAGAGGAAGGAGCCTCAGCTGAGGAAATGCCTCCATGAGATCCAGCTGTAAGGCATTTTCTCTATTAGTGATCAGTTAGGGAGGGCCCAACCCATTGTGCATGGTGCTAACCCTGGGCTGGTGGTCCTGGGTCCTACAAGAAAGAAGGCTGAGCAAGGTAGGGGAAGCAAACCAGTAAGCAGCTCCCCTCCATGGCCTCTGCATCAGCTCCTGCCTCCAGGTCCCTGCCCTGTTTGAACTTCTGTCCTGACCTCCTTCAGAGATGAACAGGAGTGTGGAAGTGTAAGCCAAATAAACCCTTTTCTTTCCAACTTGCTTTACAGTCATGGTGTTTCATCACAGCAATAGAAACCCTAACTAAGACAACCATATTTATTATTATTATTATTATTATTATTACTATTATTATCATCATCATCATCATTTTTTAATTCTTAAGCATGTTGAAACCTCCTAGCTTTTCTTCTGTCCCATCACCCCACTCCTAATAGGAAATGACATCCTTCATGGTCCCTGTCTGGAAAGCTCATTCCTTAAGCACAGTTTCAGGAGTAAGTCCAGACGGTTTCCTTAGTGATTCTGATTCAAAATAAGACGAGTTATTTCTTGACATGAACAAAGAATTAGGCACATAAGAATAGGATTTGTTAAATGCTGATGAGGATGTGGGGAAAGAGCAAAGAAACTGCTGGTGGGGGTTTTACTTTGTACAGTCACCATGTAAATTAATATAGACTTTTGTGCAAACTACAGCTATCATGTGACCCAACTATTAAATCAACCTATTGGAGAGACATTTTTACATCTATGTCAATGCTGTAGTATTCACAGTAACAAGGAAATGAAATGACTAACCTACATATCCACCAGCTGCTGAACATGACAAAGATTGGAATATAAACAATGAAATTTCATTTAACCAATAAGAAATCTTGAGGTCTTCAGGGAGCGGATGGAACTAGGCATCATTAAGAAAAATAAAGCCAGATTCATATAGACCAAAAAATAGATTTCTTTATTTTGTAAGCAGGGTCTCATTGTATAGCCCACCTTAATCATGGACTCATGCTCCTCTCTCTTCTACCTCTGAAGTGTTAGGGCTATAGGTGTGTGTCACAACACCTAGCCCAACTATACATCTTTGCCCTCTAACCGGTTTGGTGCCTTGAATGAGAAATGTCTTCCACATGCTCATATATTTGGACATTTGGTCCCCAGTTAGTGACACTGTCTAGAGCGATTATGGAGACTTTAGAAGGTGGAATCTCGCTGGATAACATATGTCACGGGGGCAGGATTTGGAAGTGTATAGCCTTGCTGCATTTCCACTTCACTCTCTGCTCCCAGAACGTGCACGCAGATGTGGCCCCACAACTTCCTGCTCCGACCCCATTTGTGCCATGACTCCTCTCCATGATGGACCAGAATAAATGTTTTCTTCCTTAAGTTGCCTTTGATCATGATGCTTTATCACACCGGCAAAAAGTAACTAATACAGCCAGCGAGATCAAGTTTTAGTATACAGTCTCCCTAACCATTCCATGCTAACATCCATACCAACTTCAATTATTTCTCTCAAATGAAATGGTGTTTTCATTTTGTATTACTCATTTTTAATTGACAAGGAAAATTTTCATCTATTTGTAAGATTGTGTTATATTTATATTATAAAATGTTATGTTATATTTATATTATGCTATACATGATGAAATAACCTTACAAATTATCTTATCTATTTATAATGTTATGATACATGCTTGCATTTAGAAATGGCTGAACAAAGCTAACGAATTCTGATGTTACCTCACAGGCTTATCACTGGATTCTGGAGACAACACTTCAAAATTAAACCCAGGACCATTTCAAATAGATAAATGTAAATACATTGCTTTTAGCTGTAGATGCCATGTTAGATGGTTGAGTTTTGGAACGTGTTTCTCCTGTCATACTGGGACTTTGTATCCTTCGCCAAAGTCTTCTACCTTCTCCCACCTCCAAACCCCTCTCCTGGTACCTACCATTCTGTTCTCTGCTTCTAGAGATGCACCTGATTTTAACAGGATTATTCAGGAAATATGGGTCCCCCACATGAAATTCTGATTTCATGGGCTTGTATCAGGTTCAGCCAAAACAGAGTCCCATACTTAGCTTACTGCTCCATTTTTCCCTGCTTAAAATTCTAGATTTCTAGGTATTGTTATTTTGCATATGGAAATCTTAAAATAAAAACAAAACAAAGCAAAATATTCCAAATCTGTGTTCCTCACCTACCCTTCTGTGAGAGATAATTTAATTATAAACTTGATGGCATCTAGAATAGCCTAAAAGAACTAAAAGACAAACTTCTCAGCATGTCCTGTGAGTGAGTTTCTAGATTGGGTTAAATGAGGGAAGACCCACCCTAACTGTGGTGGTTTGAGTGAAAATGGCCCTCATAGCTGCATTATTTGAAAGGATTAGGACCTGTGGCCTTGTTGGTGTAGATGTGGCCATATTGGAGGAAGTAAGTCACTGTGGGTGAGCTATGAGGTTTCAGATGCTCAAGCCAGGCCCAGTGGCTCACTTGCTTTTCCTGCTGCCTGTGGATCCAGATGCAGACCTCTTGGCTCCTTCTCTAGTACATGTGTTGTCTGAAGTTTCTGTCCTGCCCAG
>JAQHUG010000082.1:3796684-3815278 GCA_028555095.1 Dicrostonyx torquatus | reverse complement strand
AAAAAAAAAAAAAAAGCAAGATGAAAATTTCCTGTTATATTGGCATGGTTGTGAGTGACCAAGTGACCTTATTGAGATTTAGGGTAGTAGCCTTGAGTGTAAGGACATCTTTTGGGTCCACTCACTTCCTTTTCTGTGTTTGTCTATGATTTGTATAAAAATAGATAAGAGGCGAGATTGCTGTGAGCCCTTTAAGACTGGCCTTTCTTAGGGAAAGTGCCAGAAACAAAGAAACACAACCCACGCTATGTTCCATTGTAAGAAGCATAGACATGCGATGAGGGGATTCAGTGGGGAAACACTTGTAGTGTGAGAAACTTAGTTCAGAGTCCCAGAACCCAGGTTTCAAAAGCTAGTCAAAGTGGTCTGTGTCTGAAGCCAGGTGGTGGTGACACACACCTTTAAACCCAGCACTCTAGAGGCAGAGGCAGGCGGATCTCTGTGAGTCTGAGGTCAGCCTGATCTACAAGAGCTAATTCTAGGACAGCTAGGACTGTTACACAGAGAAACCCTATCTTGAAAACACAAAAACAAAACAAAAAAAAGTGGTTTGTATCTGTTTTGCTGGGACTAGAGAGAGGAATGGAACAGAGACCGAAGCAACCCAGGGCCTGATTGGCCTCCAACCTAGTCAAAATGGCAAGTTCTAAGTTCAGTGAGGGACATTGTCTCATCAAATAAGCCAGACAGCAGTAGAGGATGACACCTTATCACTCTCTGGCCTCTGCACATGAATACATGGACGTGCCCATGGGCACATATTTGCACACGCATACAGATTAAAAGATGTATAGAAACAGATAAGTCTTGCAATGACAAAAGCTACACTCCTTGGAGAACTCGACAAGTAATTCTCTGGCTTGGTCCCTGACTTCAGTCCAATTTTTATACAAAAGGGCCAGAGGAGACAGATAAATATAGAGAGAAAAGAGAGAAACAAAGATACTAAGTTATCCCAAAGGGCATTCCTGTATTAGTCATCTTATAAAAATTATATGTCCCACAGAATATCTATTTTTAGAGGCCAGGAGGTTGTGTGAAGCAGTTCAGATGTCGGCAAAGACCCATAGGCCAGCTCCCAGCAATGATATCGGATATTTGGGTATTTGTTTGCTTTATTTTAACCGTGCATGGCTGGTTCTGACCACAGGGGCATGCCGGCCACTTGGGGATGGTGTGACAGGACCTGTCTGTTTCTTCAAAGACGTTTGAGGCTCTAAGTCAGTCTTTTGTGTTACTTTGTCTATTTTCTAGGCCTGGTACTACACACATACATTTGCGCGTGTGCGTTCACATACACACACACACAGAGGGAGGGAGGGAAGGAGGGAGGGAGGTAGAGAATGCTAGTTCATTTTTATACCTGTGTACTTCCATGCCTCAGAGATGCAGATGCTCTTACCTCTCATACAGTAAGAGAAGAGTTTAACTTCAACCGCAGGATCAGAGAGATGGCTTAGTAATTAAATGTATTTGTCGCTCCTGCAACGGAGCCAAGACTGATTCACAACGCCTTACATCCACCTGTGACTCCAGGGGATCGGATCCCCTTTCCTGACCTTCATGGACATCCACACACTCGTGGTATACATTCACATGGACTCATATGAGGAAGTAAAAATAAAAACATATCTTTTTTTTTCCCCCACAGAAGAATTAACTTCTTGAGTTTTTTGTTTGTTTGTTTGTTTTTGCTTGCTTGCTTGCTTTTGGTTGGGTTCAGTTTTTGCTGTTGATAGGGTATTATGCAGACCAGGCTGGCCTGGAGGAACATGGGAAAGGGATCTGCTCATTTCTTTGAATCTGATCCGTACACACAGGCCACTCTTTCTCCGTAGCAAGTCTTGTCTTATTTCTTAGAGACCGGGCCGTGATTACTTCTCTTCTGGGCACAGAATACTCAGAATACAAACAAGTCAGCAATGCAGGCGGAAATGAGCTGCCTCTGAAACGTGAGCCCTTCTGGGCTACTGAGCAGTGTTGTCTCCCTTCCCTCTCTCATCTATCAAAACTCTCCCGCAAGTTCCTAAAGATCAAACTCTTCTTTGCTTAAAGGGCTCCTCCGGCGGCTGGGGCATGTCTTTGATGGGATGAGGATACTGGGCAACTGGGAGTTGGCAGAAGCTGAGGGTGGGGTGAGGACTGGCCATGTGCCTGTCCACTTCCCTCCTCATATGGCTATTCTCAGAACAAAGTTGGGGCCTTTTTCCACCCCACACTCCAGGGAAGTACTGGAGAGCTGTATGGTTGTGTATGCCTGGAATTCCAACCCTAGAGTGGCTTAGATAAAAGAATCATGAGCTCAAAACTAACCTGAATAGCAATAGCAAGATCCTGCCTCAAGCCAAGGAGACAAAAAGCATCTAGTGCTTGGGAGAACCAGGTATTGCCAGGTCACGCTTGCCAGACTTAGCAGACAGAGTGACAGGGAGTCAGGTTCAGTTTGAGCATCAGAACGCAACAGCTGTATTTCGGGTATAAGTAGTTCCCATGCATTGCCGGGATCTGCTTACAGTTTCTCTGAATCTCAGATAGGAGCAGGCAACCTGCACTCTGTCTGACAGCCTGGTGTGGAATATCTTTTTCAGTGGTACTCTGCAAGCTCGGAAACCACTCATGCTTTTCCCGGCTGCGGAACAGTTAGGTGTCAGGGTTGGAGCTCATGTCTCCTATGCCCCCACGGTGCCTGTCTCCTGATGCTTTACAGAGCCTAAAGATTTCTATTTCAGGAGTACATTCCTGATGCTTACAGGGGAAAGAGGCACAGAGGATAGAGGCTGCCTTGCCCTACCTTCTCCTTGTGTTTAATAGATTTCTTGAAATCAGGAAAGCCTGGATACTACCCCTGAGAAATGTCCATGTCAGGGAAGGGTTGTAAAATTTATACAGCACCAGAAGTTAGACATTCTGTTGTCAGGTGCTTCTCTCACTTCGTGACCCACATTGGCTTTGAACTCCTGGTCCTCCACCATCAACCTCTCCAGTGCCGGGATTACCACCACACCCTCCTCTCCAGTTACTTCACTGGAATGTGGGGTAGAAATAGGCCCCAACCCTGTTCTGAGAATAGCTCCTGATCCCCTTGCCTCTGCCTCCCAAGTCCTGGGATTACAGGTGTGCAGCACCATGCCTGGCTATCCAGTTACTTGAGCAGAGTGTGGAGCTGAGCGAGACTCTGACTGTTCTGAGAATAGCCTGTGTGGATTTCATCCTCCTGACCCTGCAGACACTTGGCAAGGCAGAGGTTTGAAAAACTCAGAGCTCGGAGGATTGCAGCTTTACCAAAATCTTGTTGACAAAATGAGTGCCCCGCATGTCCTGGATTCTCGTCCTCTGACGCTTCTTTCTCTCCTTGCCATCTCTCTAACAGACAGATGCACATTTGATTCAAGTGTCTTTTCTAGCCACAGAGAACTGGCTGAAGGGAAATCAGTGACCGTTTCTCCTGAAGTTAGGCCTGTTAGGCATACTGAAGGGAGGAAATGGAATTTTCAAAAACATCATTGAGCCACAATTCACCATTCATCCAATTTGTTAAAACAGTGGGGAAAGTTTGCAAAACTCAGAGAATTAGAGCAGAAGCAACAGACACTCATTGTTGCAGTCACTAGAAAAACCTTGAGACACATTTGGGTCTCTTTTGCTTTATCTATTTCTGCTATGTAAATAAATCTACTTCTGTTTTTGGGTACAATGAAACATACTTTATAAGATTAAAAATATTCTTAAATATTTTACCCTGACCTTTTTTGTTTTTAAATCAAACTTACTATGTGTGCATTAGACACAAAACTTTAAGTTTTTTTTTTTTTTAAGATGAGATGTATGGCCTATGGGTATGTCTCAGTTGAAAGAGTACTCATGTAGTGTGTACAAAGCCATGGGCCCAATTGTCAGCACTGCCTAAAACAGGCATGGTGTGCACGCCTATCATCCCGGCCCTTTGAGAGGAGGTGTTTTGAGAATACCCTCAGCCCTACTCTAATGACTTCATATTGTGTAAACCAAAAAGCAGTGCTTTTTAGGCTAGGCCTTGCACATGAACTTAAGACACAAAGACAGGAGGATCAACAGTTCAAGGTCATCTCCACATGCCTAGTGAGTTTGAGGTTTTCCAGGAACAGGGAAGATTCTGTCTTAAAAGAGAAATAAAAAAGAAAATGAGGTACTAGCATTTCTCAACAGAACCCTAATATAAATATCGAAATAGCTCCACAGCCCACTTTTTGAGTGAGACACAGTACTACCCATATAAAATTCATACTGGACCTTAGGAAATGGTTGGTTATAGTGAAAACACAGGCACATTAAAAATAGCGCCTTAAATTGGTTTGTTTTTGTAGGCACGAGATACATATGAGATATAAATTAATTTGCAGATTGGATATGGATCCTATTCTCAAATACCTGGTGATCTGGGTTTCAAAGAAAAAGAAAAAAAGAAAAATACCAAGTTGCCTCTGGTTTGAGTGTTTTAGCTAAGAAAAGCTCTACCTGTAGTCACATGTGTTCCTTTCCACTTCCTTAAGCTCTGTGTTGTCGATTTCCTTGTTTGTTTGTTTGTTTTTCTGAGATAGGATTATTGCTATGTGCCTCTAACCCATGATCTCCCCGATTCAGTCTCATGAGCATCTGGGTTAGAGGGATGTGCCATCACTGGTGGCTGAGTGTGGGGCTCTGGGCTTGAAGTTGTCTTTCCAGGTCCCCAGTGAGATGGGGTAAGACAGTGGAGAAGGCCCTGAGGTAGCGTAGACTGTAGACGAGCAAGGGTCTCTGGGGTTTGACTACGTATAAGTTCTCTGGAAATACACTGTTCTTCCTTTGATTTTTCTTTTTGCATGTATATGGTGTATGCTATGCATGTATTTGTATATGTGTGTTTGTGCATGTGTATGTATGTAAAGACCAGATATTGGCGTTGGGTTTCTTCCTCACTCACTTTCTGCTTATTTGACTAACACGGGTCTCTTGATGAGCCTGGAGCTCACTGCTTTGGCTTCTCTGGCTAGCCAGCTCATCCTGACCGTCCCCTCTGAGTCTCTCAAGAACTACAATGGCAGGCTTCCATACCTACCCATCTGTTGTGTGGGTTCTGGAGCTCCAAACTCCAGTCTTCACCTGCACAGCCTCCCCAGCACATGCATGTTTCCTGTCTCGGTTGCCTTATATGAGACATGTGAGTCTTGAGATGCGCCCTCCAGCTAGAAGAAACACGAAGAATGAAAGGACTTTAAAACAAAACGTTTCGAGGTGTTGTCAAGGTTGGGCACTCCATCAATACGTGTCATTATGAACTCACTGCTGCCATCTGGGGCTTCTTTGATTGGTTCTAGTTCTTTAAGAGAAAAGTATTTCTCTTGGTGCTCAGAGAACACAACGTTTATTGTCTTTAGTCTGAACTTAACTAAAAACAACGTTTACCAGTGCTTAGATTCCATGCCCCCATCAATGCCTTCAGCCAACATTCTTCAAATGTCAGCCCTCTACTGGATGCTTATACAGATTTTCCTCCATTTAACCTTTACAGCACACCCTCTGAGAGATTATTCAATTATCATAGTTATTATTATAAATGCTTCTTTTAAAAACATCGATTTGGGAATAATTACAGCCTCACAAGAAGTTGCTAAAATGGCGCAAGGGGTCTATCTCCCCGAATGTTCCCCCATGGGGAATTTCTTTCTTTTCTCTCTAGCTAATGTTTTCAATCTCTGTTTGTCTGTCTGCAGATTAATGCATAAGAGAAGTGAGGTTCGGGACAGCTGTTTGCCAGTTCCCAGCCAGGGAGCGGTAGCCACTGGTTCAAACTCAACTCTATCTAAGTTTAAAAGCTCCGACCTGCATTTGCCAGGGGAAGGTGGCGCTAAGCTATGAGAGCCCAGCTGGAGCTTGGAATCTCTAATTCTAGACCCAGCCTTGCCAGCCCGTTCCGAGTCTGCCTCGGGGTGCTCATGGGAGCCATCCCCTGGGTTCTTCAAGTTCTACCTTCAGCTGGCGGTGGAACTTAGGGTGGCTCGTTAGAAAGACAGGCAAAAACAGAATTAGAAAGCCCTGGTGGCTGGATTTCCTTTCCTTGGCACCCAGGGCGTTTCAGCAGAGCTGGGGGAGACCCTACTATGCAAAACAGGCGACTCAGAGAAATCCCCACATCTCTGAGAACCTCTGAGTAGTTAGTGGCTGTAAATGGAGAAACCAAAGGCAGCCATTTTCAGTTTTGGAACCTGGGATCTTTCTATCAATATTGCGCAGAAACACCTGTGTCTGTCCAGAAGTCTTGACAGAGTTGCGGGCTCTTGGTAAGCGTCCCTCTTTCTTTTTCCTACCTTCAAATTGATATCTCAAAGCCTTAAGTCAAACTGTATTTTATTAGGAGAACAGGCTATTTGAGATACAGTTTGCCATCACCCAAAGCCAAACCCAGCTGCAGCTCTGCCAAGGACCTACATGCCGAATGCAGATTATAGTGTGCAGAGAGAACCCCGCTTTCCTCAGTTTTGCTTAACTTGGATGGTTTTGTTCAGTTCCTTCCCAAGCAGTAAGGTTTTTCGTTGGTGCTTTTGGTTGGTTGGTTGTTTTCGTTGTTTTCCACCAAAAGCAAGATGATTTCCTGGCCCCTGGGACAGCCTCTGTTGATCGTGTGGGTGGTTCACAGAAGCGAGAAGCATCCAACCGCAGCAGCTTGGCTGCCTTCTCCAGGCACGCCATGCCAGAAAATCAGACCACTGCTCAGTGGGATCACCCAAGGGAAGGGGCAAACACTGCTGGGAGTTTGGAGTTGAACCTGGCCAAGGAACTAAAGGGGGCAGAGAACACTGTTTGGATATGAGATCCCTGGCAACTTGTTCTGGAGGCTCAGATTTCATTTCAGTTTCACAGCTCTTGCCTTCTGCTCTATTGGTCTCAAAATGATATGTTACAGGCACCATCTTACCGGACAGACCCCTCTTTGCAGTGTTCTCCAAGCTCAGAGGTTTCTTACAGATTCCCAGCCCCCTGCTTCTCTGAAAGATGCCAGTAATGACAGAGACCGAATGATTGGACCCATCTGGACAGGAACATCCCAGACAGCCCGTCCTATGAGGTCACTAAGTGTTGGCATTAGAAAATGAACAGGGTGGGGATTCAGTCTTCTTCCTTTCCTTTAGCAGAACTCTGCCCTGCACCTGCAGGAAAAGGAAATAAAGCTAAACTCTGCCGGGAGAGGATGCTGAGCAGCCGAAAGGCTCCTTCTGTTTGGGAAGTTCATTCCTCCACTCTCAGCTCCACTTGAGTCCATCTTAGAGGCCAGCTTCAAGCTGCATTTAGAGAGAACCAATGAGTGAGACTGTATAAAAGCTGTGAACGGATGGGGTTAGAGAGATGGCTCGGTGTTAAAGGGCTTGCTGCCTGGCAAGGGGACCAAGGCTCAATTTCCAGCGCCCACATTAGACAGCACATAACTTCCTGTAACTCCAGTTCCGGGTTATCTGATATCTTCTTCTGGCCTCTGCAGCCACTACCTGAATGCATGTGGTGCACACTCACGCTCTCTCTCTCACTCACTCTCTCTCTCTCTCTCTCTCTCTCTCTCTTTCTCTCTTTCTCTCTTTCTCTCTCTCTCTCTCTCATACACACACACACACACACTAAATGAATAAATATTAAAATAAATAAAATGAATATTTTTAAAGGTGAAAGGAGAGAGAAGAAGGGAAAAAAAAAAGAAAGGCAAGTTCACTGACTCTTTCACTAACTTATTCAGACTGAGCTGCTTTTCAAAGCCAGAATCTTCATGGCACTGGAGTTGACTTGTCCTGGTTCATAACGACCTACTGGTGAATTTTCTGAGAATTTGGAGGTTGTCATTAGGCAAAGCTGTCACTGGAAGTCAAATCATGAAAACCTATGATCAGACCACTTTTGTTTCTAAAGTGTCACAGAAGTGCCAGCTTTAAACATCTCAGTACCTTACGTTACCATGCTAGTATTTGTGTGTACCTGTGTTGTCATTGACAGGGGTCAGGCGTGGCCCTTCCAACCACGTTTGATGACATCAAAGTATCTTTAGATTGCCAGTACCAGGAATACATATACCACAAGTAAATACTGTAAATTAAGGTTCCTTAAATTTCAATCTGTCTCTGTCAGTCTGTCAGTCAGTCTGTCTCCCTCCTTCTGTCTCTGTATGTGTGTGTGTGTGGACACACATGATGGTGGCCAGCTGCACAGCCTTTGCTAGTTCTCTGCTAATTTACCAGTATTATTATGTGATATTTAAAATAAATTATTTACTTTCCGGAGTCATGGAGATGAAACTGGGCATAACATCTACAGATAGCCAAAGTGTAAATCCACACACATTCGAGGCAACGGAGACAATAACAAGGTGCAGTATGATCGCAGGCTCTTACCTTGCATGCCATCTCATTTAATTTAAATTTTATAAATCGTTACCAATGAATTAAGAGCCTCTTGTTGACCAGACTTGGTCATCCAACAGTAAGGCAGTTCAAAGAGAAGATGTTGTTTTCCTCAGGGTCTCTAAGAATCTTCTTGAAGGATCCCAGAACTATGCAGAGTATGAATGTGGGCAGCCACATTCTTCCTCTAGGCCTGTTCCTTTTTTCTTAGCCTGTGAAATCAGAAGACATTACTAGAAAGGCCACTCATCCTTATATACAATGGATTTTTCTATGACCCATACCCGAAATGTTTTCTAGAAAGTCATTTGTAGATGTGATTATTCCAGAAAGTAGAAATAGAAAAAAAATCATCTCAGTCATTTTTTTCAAAATTGAGCATCTTTCTGTTAAAATGAAGAAAGCCAGAACATGTATCATGAAGCACCTGCAGTCAAAGGATCATTGCCCCACCAAAGGGTCCATAGTTCTACTTTAAAGCGATTTGAAATGTTCATCGTGTCTCCATCCTTTTAATCTCTGTTTCCCTGGAATAATGATAATGTATGTACTTTAATTGTGTTTCATTTTGCTTGTCTTCTGAGTTGATCAAATTGCCGTAAATATTGGAAGGAGGAGAAAAAAACCAAAGCACACAAAACACAAAGCTAATATATTAGACGTTTGTTGACTCTTGGAGGACCACTCTGCCCCCTCCGGGTTTGTGGCCGCAGACCTGGCCATGTTTTAATTTCTGTTCTGTTCGCTGTTCTTAAGGCCCTAAACTATCACTTTACCCCAAGCATCCATCCACTATTGGAGGAGGCGGCAAAGCTCTGCATAGCTATTTATTTTAAGTGCCTGATTAAAATTTCATGAAAACAGGAAGTCAGGGGAAAAGAATAGATGGCAAGAGCAATGAAATCCGGGGCTTTGTAATTTTTAGCTCACAGGGAAAAAAAAAAAGCGTTAAATCGTAAGGAAGGTATATTTTCAGAATCACGCTGTGGCCACTAATGGCATATTTTGTCACTGGCCGGGGAGCTAGGGAGCTAAGAATGGGTCCAATTTTTAAAATCTTATTACACAGTTTTGCTCTCATTTAGAAACTGTCACCTCAGAGTAACCTGATGCTGTTCTACTTTAAAGCTGACCTCGGTGGCTCTATCAGTGTGCGCGGCGACCAGGTTGTCTTCCACTTAGGCAGATAGCCACGATGTCCTCACACAGTTGAGGGGGAGTGCAGGATCTGCCCACCCCATAAGTTGATACTGCCTAAGAACTTAATCTTATCTAATTCCCATATCCAATGGGATAAAGAATCGGAGGGAAAGCAAGAAATGACATATCCTCTTGCTGGATGATCACAGAATGATTTCCAGATTTAGTCAATGGAAATGAAGGTTTGTTTTTTTTTTTTCTCGAAGTGTCTGTGAGCATTCAATTGTCAAGGAAGTCAGAATCTGAAACAAAACAATAGGGAACAAAACAAAGCCTGTCATCCAAGTAGGAGCAATGGTGGGGGCACAGGAAGGCTTTATGCCCCAGTCATCCTGCTGTTGCTGGAACATCCAGGACTTGGGTGAATGAGAGATGGCCACTGGGACCTTTTGGGATGTCCAGCTGAGCTGAGCATTTAGCTGACCAGACAGGAATAATTGCAACAGGCTAATGGCTAGATATATTTCATTTGCCAATCTCAAATAAATCCCCATCTAAAAAGCGAGCCAATCCCAGAGGAAGGTGTAATCCTTATGGTTGAGGGGAGGCAAATCCCAGCAAAAGGGTACAGCAGAGCCCCCCAGCAAAGGCAGCAAATTAAGTCCCTTGCTGAAGGGGTAAGACGGTTTAGATCTCCTTCTAGGCTTAAGCTTCCTGCTAGCCCATGGAAACTGAGGGTTTGTAGAAGAGAGAAAAACAAAATAAAACAAACAAACAAAGGATGCTGATGGGCACAGCAGGATGCCAGGGAGTGCCTCTCAGGATTCCTAAAACCACCAGAGCCTGAGTAAGACAGGGGAGGGGGTTGCTAGCTCCAGGAGACATGCAGGCATATATGTACTATGTAGTCTGGTGTCGTTGCATGTTGAGTATCCCAAGACTCACAACCGTATTAGCCATGACAGACAGAAATAAACCTTAAGACACTCTTCAAAGCCCCTCTGCGAGTGTAATCACATGACTGACGGTTCCGTGACTTCATGGGCCTCAATGCCTGATGGTTCCATGACCTTGGACCTTGCCTGAGTTACATAATGTCTCTTCCTCCTGTACAGTGAGGCCTGCGGTAGTCCATCCTTGTCACCTCTGGTGCAAATGGTTCACCTTACCTTGTGATTCTTTACTTACAGTCAGACTTCCTGGACCCGTGAGTTCTGTGGTCCCAGTTTCTATCAACTGTGGATAACAACAATATAACAACAATAATGGTGATTGGTGCTGACGACGGTGATGATGATGATGATGACTGACAATGAGAGAAAGATGATTGTATCTGTACCGGGCATACACAGACTCTTTCTTCATCACCACTCCTAAAACAGCACAGTGGAACAGTCATTTGTGTGCCATTGACTTTGTATGTGGTAAGGCATAGATGATTTTAAATACATCAGAGAATGTGCATAGGTTCTCTGAAAATACAGTACTGTTTTATATAGGGACAACAGCATCAAAGTATTAAGGTAGCCATGGGGTACTGAAACCAATTTTCTTTAAGTCCCCAGGGATAACTAAGAAGCCATCACCAACCTCTCAGTAATACTTAGATCCCACTTGAGTCGTATCGCTACACCAAGTGTCTGGCCACAGTGCGTGTTTGATAGTGATTCTTCTCGAATGAACGGATGCATGGACAAACTCATGCTGTGAAAACTGTAACAACAATACATATACAATACAATAGATAGAAATGTTCTTTCCAGATTTCCACAGACACAGCACCATCTTTTCTGTAATTAAGTCTGCTCTTGTGCAGAGAAAAGTCTTTTGTAGACCTCTGTCTTCAGGGTGAGAGCACAGTTCTTTTAAGGAATAAGAGTCTGGAGCCACTCCTTGAGTAGCTACTCATGTGAGAATAGTTCTAGCTAGGCAATGAGCAGGCAATAGAGGCAAGGAGATGCTACCTCGGGCTGCCACAGAGAAAGAGTCCTGGGTTCTAATCAACACTGTAACAATATACACCATTGAGCAAGCATGTTGCATGGATCAGAATGAACCCAAGGCGAGCAGAGAAATGACTAGATGGCAGGAGAAATGTGTCATTCAGGAAGCACTTGGACAGTTCCCATGCTGTCACTATCCATTAGACTCTTAGCGTTCTTCCCCTGAGATTCTGACCTTATTCCTGGACTGGGGAAGATGTTGAGGCAGAAGACTTCTCGTCTCACATTTTGGAATTTGGAAATCCAAACACAATCCCCACAGGGTTATGGCTCTGCTCAGATTCCCCAACTGTGTGGTATTCATGAAGCAAGTGTCTTCAAGAAGCGCAGGCCATGTAGGGCCCTAGTCAAGTACAGCCTGGGTTACAACATGCAGCTGTATGAAATGACCTGTGCCCACAACCACAGCATGTGAGCCCTGAAACTGATCTCCATCCAAGAGGCGTCTCCAGTATAACCCCAGGCCCGTCTCCATTCCTAGAGTTCTTAGCCGGTGTCATGCACACAGCACACACTTCCGTGTGGCTTTAGACACATGAGTGTGAACTGTGTGTGCCTGACTTTGTGGCTTGACTCTGAATGTCCAAGGAACAATGCCCAAATGCTTGTTGACGCCCCACCCTGTACCAGGCACGAGAGAGTCGCCGTATCTACCAGACTGCTTCCGTTTATTCGAGGTTTGTTATTCTTCTGGGTCAGGGTTCCTTCCACAGGGTGTGTGGTTAGAGGTTGCTCTATATCTGCTCCTCTCGAGGCGTGTGCAGGAAGTGGCTTCATTCATCCTTGGCAGGCTCATTCCTTTCTTCTAGGACAACTCAACATAGGGTCCCCAGGGGTTGTCCTAGCTTCATTTCTGTTGCTGTGACAAAGTATGCCAACCAAAAGCATCTTGGGGGAGAAAGGGGTTTATTTCATCCAACAGTTCCAGCTTATGGTACATCACTTCTGTGGCAGGAGTTTGAGACAGCTACGTACATCAGTCGCATCCATGACAGAGAGCAGACGGAAGTGAATGCTCACATACTTTTTGCTTGTGCTCAGCAAGCTTTCTCTTCTCTTGCATGGTTCGGGAAGCCCTATCCAGGGAATGGTGTTACCCACAGTGGACTGGGTCCCCCCCCCCATCAACTAATTTAGTTAAAGCAATCCCCCCGCCAGAATAGTCCACATGTCAAGCCAGTACAAACACTCAATTGAGACTCCTCTTCACAGTTCTGGCTTCTATGCTAGGGAGCTGAGAGTCTGATGAGTCAGCAGAACATACAGCACTAGAACCTTGGAGGGTCAAAGGCACGGAGCAGAAACTACCTTGCTCTTCATCTGGGCTCTGCATTTAACCAGCTTCTGTCCTTGAGCGGTGTCCCTAACTTCCCTGAGTCTCATATGCTTCTTCTAGCCCACGAGGCAGCCCTCGGGCTCTCTGCACGGGGATGTGGCATCTTCTCCACAGACTCTACTTCCATGCAAATACCGTTTTCTGTAGCTCTTTCTACCACTGTAGGGGACTGGAACATATATGTCCCCAGAGCCCAGCATTGTTTGTGGAAAAATGAAGGTGACAGTGCTAACATCTCACACACAGGATTGTGAAATAGAGATCTATTTAATAAATTGCCTGCAGTGTCTTTTCCTCCCACAAACAAAGCAAGGAAAACTGGTGGCTGTTATCTTACTCTATTTTGTAACTGTCTGACATGAACTCTTCTGCTAAAATAAGTGCTATTATCTCTATTATAGTATCAGGAAACTGAGTCTTAGAGCCACACGTTTTATAGATTCTTTTTTTTTGTTCCGTGTCTGTCTGTGTCTGTGTGTGAATAGGTGCATATATGTTTGTTGGGGGAAGTGCATATATGTGGGTATGTGTGTATCCATGTGTCTGTGCATGAGTTGGCAATCTTCCCAGTACAAGAACTTGCAATGAAGGGGTTGGAATGATAAGGTTTAACTGCTAAAAAGACTGTGGAATCCAAGGTTGTGAATGATGGGATAAAAACATCTTTGGTAATAATCTCTGTAGCCATCTGCCTTATTTTTTTTAGACAAGGTCTCTCGGTAGCCTGAAACCCACTAATTCTCCTAAGATGGCTGGCCAGCAAGCCCCGGGGATCCTCCGTTCTCTGCCTCCCCAGCACTGGAATTACAAGTGCACTCATCATAGCTTTTCAGGCAGGTTCTGGGTTTCGAACTCGGGTTCTCGTGCTTGCTGACAATCGCATTAGCAACTAAGCTCTCTTCCCAGCTCTTCCATTGCAGCTTCTTGTACTGGAAAGTTTACCAACGAATGCACAGTGTGTGTGGCCAATGGTGAAAGATTGCCAGGAGCGAGAAGATGGCCACGTTATTTTTCTGTCTGGGAGACTCAGAGGGGAGGAGGGTCTGGTTCAGGGTGGTGGGGAAGCTGCTCTGACTGGAATTCCAGAGTCCATAACAGGAAGAACCCAGAGATCCTGTAGGAAATGTTTGCTGAGGACTAATGGTGGACTAAATGCTGAGTACGGACTTTTCCCTTCCTCATCTACATTGGGGATCTTTACTTTTCCTTTTTAAAGATCAATGTGCTATATATTTTTCTCTGAAGGTTCATCTATTAAACCCACAGTGTTTAAGCTCAAAGACCGTTCTCCACCGTGTAATTAACCCCCATGGGGTCCCATTAAAAGCCAATGATATTTTATGATTTTATTAACAAGAAGCAAACAGGGAAGGTGTCTGTGGAGCCTGGGCTCCGATTGTACCCTCACTTGAGCACAAGGAGACGCCCCCAGGAAGTCTAGATTTCTCAAGATCCTGGCCCAAGTGTTAGCACTTTCTAGTACTGTGGCTTTCAGATCATCATTTCACTGAATCCTAAAGGGACTCAAACTTCTGGGGCTAAAGTTAAACTATCTGGAGTGAGGCTCCTGTGTGACAGAGTGATGTTGGGTAAATATTTAAACTCTGAACTTCCACTTGTTTATCTAAACTATGGCAAAAATCGCAGCTCTTGCTTCCTCGGAACCCTGGAAGGATGCAATGGGATCAGTAGGTGAGGCACTGAGCAGGGTCCCAGGCACACCGTGGTCATTCTTCAAATGCAATCTCCCTGTTCCTTAGGCCAAAGAGTAATCTTCATGTGAGCTGGGCATCTGGCTGTGACATGCTCAAATCAAGCTGGAAGCAAGCTGCAATGGGTGGGAGAGCAGGGCCCAGGACTCCCCAAGATCAGGGCTGAGCTTATCCCAGGTCTGCTGTTGTCGAGGCCTGTGTCTTCACTTCGTTCTCAGAGTGGTCCCTGTGTTGGAGGGACTGACTAGAGAGCCTAAGAGAAGCCATTTGTAGGCCCTGATGCCCAGTTCAGAATCCTGCCCATTAGAGGGGCCAGGATGAGGTAAAGGCGATGCCACTGTGCTTAGGAAGGGTGTGGCCTGCCTGGGTAGCTCTCAGATCTGGGAAGGACTCAGCTTGGTAAGGTGCAGGAAATGTACATTTGTCAAGGGAGTCAGGTTAGATATTCAAGAATCTCCTGGGCTCCCAAAGAGTCTGAGCTTTACCTCCTGGGAAATGGAAGTCTTTTAGAGTGTGGTCTGAGTCTGACTGTGAGAGTCACCCTTATGGTCAGAACCCCAAGTAACGCAGCTTTTGGAAACATGTCAAGCCTGGGAGCTACCCAGGCCCCACCAGGGCATACATAAGCTTACCACTCATCATGGCATCGCCTTCACCTTGCCCTGCCCCTTCTGATGGGCAGGATTTTGAACTGGGCATCAGGGCCTGCAAATGGCTTGTCCATGTGAGTGAGTGCACATGCATGATGGACCGGTACCTCCTACGGGCCTCCCCAGCCTCTTCCCCCTTAGCTCAGCCTGCACAGAAGGAGCTCACAAAATGCACTGTCAGGACAGGCCAGGTCGGGATGGGAGAGCTGTGAAGATGGCCCAAGGCACCAGCATCTTTTCCTACCTGTGATGTGAGCACAGTCCCAGAAGGACTCAACCTCGCATCACGTGAGCCCCAAGGGTTAGGACAGGAAGTGTGAGCCAGCACAATCACAGCGGGCAAACCGCAAGCAGGAAATCTGGGCACCCGGGAGCACTGTCGCCTGGCTTGGATTCTTGCCAGGTCCCCAGAGTGGTAGCCCCTCCTTGACCCTCAAGGCCAGTGGATTGTTAGCGGTGACAGGTGATAAGGAGCTGGTTTTGCACTGCAGCGGACATTAAGGGGTGAGGGGTGATGGCTTCAGGGAAGACAACGTTTAGAGGCAGCAGACACAGCAGCAGGAACCCTTGTTCTCAAAGGGGCTTGCAGCTCTTGAATGTAGCTCTCCTTGGCATTCAGTTTGGCTAAGGCAGGTGGCAGACCAAGATGCTTTCTCTCTGTCTTGAGTAGAATTAATCTAGCCTCTGTGTTTGCACAAACATGCTAAACCTGCTTGCTTTAGAACTCATCTCATGGGACTGCCTCTGTCTTTGATGTTCCCAGGAAAGTCACATGGCAGTATCTAGGTCTCACAAATCAAGGGATGCTAGCCTGTGCTGTGGGGCACCAGGCAAGCAATGAATTTCTTTTGTCCTCATGTGTTCAAGGTGAGAATCATGGCGGCCTCGAGATGGACGTTATAACAGTCAGCCAAGATAACAGGCATGAGGAACTTTGGAAAGAATGAACTAGAAGGTGTTATAATCACTGCTATATCTCACTCTATGGATAGAAGACTTAGAACCGTTAAACACTTAGAGTGCACATGTACGAATATGGTTAATAACATTAACTAAACCTTAGAAATCACCGACTATGGTTTGGGAACTATCCTTAGTTTTTCGTGTGTGTGTGTGTGTGTGTGTGTGTGTGTGTGTGTGTGTGTGTAGTTACAAAAATAACCAGGCTATATAATATACTTTTATCACCATTGCATGGATGAGGACCCAGAGGCCATAAACTTTCCCAGAGCTGGCACAGGGTCAAAGCCATGCCAGCTGGCTACAGAACCCACACCACTAGCTGCCACCAAGTTCTCTGCCACTGAACCAGGTCCCCAAACTTCTTTAACTTTCTATTTTGGAGACAGGGTCTCACTGAGTTTCCAAGGTGACCTTGAGCTCATTCTGTAGCCCAGGGAGACCTTGAACTCATGATCTCCTTGCTTTAGCCTGCCAAGTAGCTGGGGTGATGGGGCTTCACCACTTATTTGGCAATTTGAGGGCAGAACCGAGTGGAAGTGGTTGGTCTCTGTGATTTTCATCCTGTGGAGAAACCTGGCCTCAGGTAGGCTCAGAGCCAACGTGCTAAGAGGAGAAAAGAGCCTTTCGTGGTTTCGGGTTCTGCAGTGGAGTGGGACAGACAAAGACCTTGCCGGGGTTGGTGGATGCCAAGTGGCCATAACAGAGTGAATTAAAGCGTACCGCAGCGTTTCATGGGTCTGGAGAAGAAAAACTGGAACTTTCATTCACAGAAACTAGGAGGTTCAGAGAGGAAATTCCTTTTGAGGCCTCTTGGTTCCTGGGTCTCGACACTACCTAGCTATGTACAGCTGCATTTAAGGAAAACCCTAAAAGACTGGGGTTGTAGGTTCATGGTAAAACTCTGGCCTAGCATGTCCAAGGCCCTATGCTCATGAAGTGGGTAGGGATGGGAGGAAAGAGCTGAAGTGTCTTCAACATTATGAGCTAATATGTATTGAAAACTTCTCATGGACCCAGTTCTGAGCTGTGTTCATTAGCTTTGAATTGCTGGGACCAAATACATAAGGAAGAAGAGACTATTTGGGCTCATGCCTGAGAGGAGCAGAGCTGTAAAAGTCTTGAAAAATGGCACCAGTCACCATCACAGACAATGGCTAGGGGTCAGGGTCAGCACCAGAAGTTTAAATAAATGACAGTGTCTACAGTGACAAACAACAGCTACTGAGTGTTAGCATGGCCTCCATGGTAGGCAGTGACATCCCCTGCATCACCTAATTTGGTCCTCACATAAGAGGGAGGAAGGTACTTTTCCATGCTCCCTTTTCAACTTCAGTTTGTGTATTCTGTGTTGTATGTGATGGTGTGTGTGTATTCATGTCAGCATGGATACACGCAGGTGGGAATCAGAAGTCCATATTTGGTATTTGGTATCATTTCTTGATTATGTTTCACATTAGTTTGTTTGTTTTTATTCATTCATTCATTTCTTCATTCCATTCATTCATTTGTGGCAGGGTTTCACTGTGTAGCCTTGGTTGGCCTGAAACTCACTGTGAAGACCAGAGCAGCCCGGAACTTACAAAGATCTGAGTGTCTCTGCCTCCCAAGGGTTTGGACTAAAGGCATGAATTTCCAAGCCCGGATCCACCTTTTTTTTTTTTTTTTTTGATATTTAGTCTCACTGAACCTGATGCTCATGAGTTTCAGAGATTTGAGTGAATTGCTCCTCTTCACAAGTAATGGAATTACAGATTTACATCACCATGCCCAGCTATTACATGGGCACCAGGGACCAAACTCAAGTTGGCATGCTTGTCTGACCAACACCCTGTCAACTAAGTCCTGCTCCATTTTCAAAGCTGGGAGTTGAAGGGGAAGTCACTGGCCATTGGGAATTCACAGCCAGTAGCAGAGCAACTTTTATTCTCATTAAAGCCAAATAATGGAAAGAACAATTGAGAAAGCAGAGAACATTCTAGGCCCTAGAATCTATCAGAAGGGAGCTACCGCAAATGTGTGGCCCATCAGGGAAGACCACACTGAAGCACGTCTAACCTGGCAAAGCAAATGGTTCTCAGAATTGGCAAAACAGCCAAAATTCATACAGTGAGGAACCAACTTGGGTACTCATGGGCCCCTAGGACAAGCCCTCAAGGCATAGTCAGACATGTCCCACCTTTCAGTATTGAGACACCTTCTCAGCTACAAAATTTGTGCTTGGGAACTATACCATCAATAACTCCCACCCACCCATGCAAAGAAAAAGCCTAAATCAAATCAACCAACCAACCAACAAACAACAACCACGACAAAAAAAAAACAAAAAAATTCTCGGTGTTAGAGTATTTTTCTATCATGTATGAAGTTCAATATCTCGTATTTCTGGAATTT
>JAQHUG010000082.1:3750166-3795511 GCA_028555095.1 Dicrostonyx torquatus | reverse complement strand
GTGTTCAAGGTCTCATCCTAGCGACACCACCATGAAGCAACCAAGAGAGCACGTTTGCTTTCTCCACCAAGCTGGAAGGGCGTTTTCCCCTCATGAAGTCAAGAGTCCTAAGAACCAGGCCAGAAAGCCTAACTGTGGTTTATAAGGAAACAGTTGATAAACAGTCCCGAACGGTTGTTCAGAAACTAAACTCGCTAACATATTGGGGAAGGTAGGTTTGTCTAGATTTGAAAACAAATACCAAATGTCCCACTTTCCTCGTGAGGGGCAAGGAAAAGGTATGTTCTATTGATCCCATTATTTTATTCAATGAGGATTTATTGTTCTTTTTACTTGGCTGGGCCTTCCAGCAGGACAGTAATGACCAAGGATTTCCCACATAGGATCTCTTAGTTGTATGGGAAGCAGCCTGTCCCATGGAGGTGGATAAGCTCTGTTGGGCTGGTAGTCACATACTGGTAGTATTTTGATGGTATCCTGCATAGCAGGTCCTAGGCTATGTTCATGACCTTTAAATCCTGGAACAAAATAACTCGGGGAAATATTTAATATGCTTATTTTGGCTTATGGTGTCAGGGAGGTTAATTCATGGCTTCTTGGCTACACGTCGTGTGTACTTAGACAAGGACATCATTGTGGGATGGCAGAGTCTTCATCCTCATGGTAACTGGGAAGGGGAGCGAATGAGAATGAGGAGGAGTCCCGGAACAGGATGCACCATTCAAGGATCATCCCTCACCAATCCCCTTTCCAGCTGAGAACCCAGACTTAACCCATGAGCCTCTGGAAGATACATCACATTCAATCACAGCACAGGCTGAGTGTTTTTCAAGACTTTATTTATTTAATACCCATAGTGAGCTCATGAGGTTGGTGGTCACATGAGGTATAGGGCAGTGAAGTCACTCTTCTGAGCTCTCGTTGTCAGTAAAAGGCAGATTGGGTTCATATTTCAAGACCGGAGACTTTATAAACATCGCTCAAGCACTTGCTAGATTCATTCCAACGGCCAGGAATCTTCTGATGCAGCTGGGCTGCACTGGACACTTCTATCTCCAGGAAAGGCTTCAGGATCAAACTAAAGCCTAGTAATACTTATGGGGTGCTGACTGCCTTTTTCATTCTCATTTTTTTTCTGTCAGGGAGCTGGACATTCGGGTTTTACAATATGCCCTCAGCCATACAACTGGCCAGTTGCAGAACCAGGCTGTGAAGCCCAGAACTCTATGGCCCTTTCCAAGCTGAGATATCTTCAAGAGCAAGCATCCCACTGAAAATACCCGGGGGCAAAGAATATTGCTCCATGTAGGGGTCTATTATATAAAGTCTAGTGTGAGAATGAGAGCTTACACACTCATATATGTGTGTTTATGCAACCACACTTACACACACATGCCCACTGATGAAGGTCCTTTAGGGTGCCTTAGTACTTAGTAGAAGAGGCGAGATACAGGCCTCTGTGCAGACATAGCCTTGTCACAGGGAGTAGCCAGCTTGGGTAGAAGAACATCACCTTCCCTCGGACATCTGTAGCCACCTGGATGCATGAGTGTGTAAAGGACAGGCACACACAGACAGCCCTTGACTCTGGCCTTTGCAGCACCCTCCTGGGAAGACAGGCATTTGTCCTGATCAGCGGAAGAATAAAATCAATACAAGAAAACCCACATTTTTTTTCCTGCCACAAAACCTGACTTAGTTACATCTGTTCCTTTATGGGGTTTTCACGGTTATTTTCCTTATATTCAAATGTGGGTGATCGGGGAGCTATTAATCAGTTGTTTTTATAAATCACACATCCTCTTCATCTCAGGATCCTAGAAGGGACAACCCCTCATTGCCCGGTGCAAGGCTCTTCTTAGGAGAAGGTGCTCAGATGGTCAGTGAGGAATGAAGGAGGTCCTTACTGTTCCCCCAATGGGACACCTGAAGAAGGTTCTGGATTCTAAATTTCAAGCTGTCTTCAGCCTTGGGTATGGTTGCTTCCATCCTGTCCATGCAATAGTATGATGACAAATGTTAATTTTCAATTAGATGTGATCTAGGACCTCCTGGGAATTGCCTTTGGTCATATCTGGGAGGAAGTTTCTAGGTCTGGTGAACTGAGATGAGCTCACTCACCGACTTGTGATTCTCTTGTGTGGACTAGCTTCCAGGATTGAAGAAAAAGGAGAAAGGGAGCCACGTCTAACACTCCTGCCATCGTGACCTCTGATCCACGATGGGCGGTACCCCTCAAACTCAAAGGGTACCCCAAATAGACCCTTCTTCCTTCAGGTTGCTTTTGTTGGGTGTTTTATTACAACCACGAGAAAAATAACTAATTCAGCACACTCGGTACTCTGTGGGCTGAGGAACAAATCCTTCAACTCCAAGTCATGGTCAAGTGAGCGAAGCTGGAACATTATTCTCCAGCCAGAGACCAACAGCCTGACACCTTAGTCTCAGATGGCCCAGAGAGCAATCCCAGAAAGCTTGTGGGAGAAGCAACGAGGGCTCAGAAGACGGTCTGCTCAGAGAGCCAGTCCACAAGGACAGGAAAACCTGGACTAAAAGCAAGATCCAAGAGCGGAAAAAAAGGGATCTGTGTCCCACGGCAAAAACAGACACTCTCATTGAGGGAACCATGAGAGTCTGGAAGAGGTTCCCTTGACAGGTAGTGAGTTCCCTGTCACAGGCAATAATCCCAAGAGCCTAACGCAGGGGACTCTGGTGAAAAGATTTATACATTTGGTGACAGGCTAGAGAGATCACATCTCAAGTCCCTTGGTCCCCTAAGATCTGCATTTATAACAGATCAGGCTTGAGGTGAGTCAGTCTGCAGCTTTTTTTGCCACATTTAATCAAGGTCATGTTTGTGACCTAGAAGGGTATTTGGAACGTATGCTCAGGTGCTTGAGGTAAGGAGGGATGGAGTTGCCGTGCTGGCACTGAAGGGAGCTATGCAACCGCAGGTAGCTAAGGAGCCTCTCTAAACTCATTTCAGCTATTCTAGATTGGGACACACGCATCTCACAGGGACGGTGTATACTCTGCAGCTGGGTGAAGGAGAGAAGGCCAAGTGCTGAGCACAGCCGACTGGCAGTGGCAGGCTCGCCAGTGCATGCACACCCACGCACAGGCATGCACCCATGCGGAACAAGTACCAGGACTGCCGTTGCAAGCCTAGGACACGCACATTTTAAACCTGTGCCTGCAGAGCGATCCTGACTCTCGGCATCCTTTAGTCTTCTTTATTTTTAAATTAAAAAGTGTTCAGTGCAGCAGCGTTTCTATTCTCGTTAAAGATGATGAGACCTTTACTGGGAATCTGCTCTTTCCTGGAATCAAGACTTGAATTTATTACTGTTTATATTCAGATCCGAGGCTTCCCTAGAACCGACTCTTTGTATGCCCCCTCCCTCCCACACGACTAGAGAAAAAGCATGTTCACTCAGTAATGAGGATGGAGAGTTGGGGGATGATTTTCTTTCCTTCTCCACTCTCCCCCCCCCCAATTTTGCAAAGGAAACATCTCCTCAGAGCTGGCATGGCATTATTAAAAATAATAAAGGAGAGGGTTTGGAGGGAAAAGGTAAATAAGGTGATTCATACATCATCTGCAGGAGACACAAAAGTAAGACAGAGAGAAATCATTGCCTGTGCTGTGTGCCGAGAGATTCTCATGAGTCAGCACCTACTGCTTCCGTTCCCCCCTGCCATGCTGCTGCTGCGGGGTTGGCTGTGGCATGGGTGGGTGGACCCGTTTGCTGCACCTCATGAGCTGTGCTTCTTTTCCACAGTGGGTACTAGCAGAGGTGTCCTTTTAGGCACAGTAACAGAGAATGCAAAAGCAGCCCTCCCTGGCCCAACTACATGGACACAGGAACATATGCACAGACATGCACATAAACACAATAATGTATGTGTGCCTACGACCATGTGCATGGACATACATGTGCATTCACACACATACATTCACACATATTAACTGTTCACATAACTGTTTGTGTAACAGCGATGCACAAACATACATGCATATACATACACACGTGCACACTTGGAAGGCGGTGAATCTTGAGGGTCACACCAGCGTGCAGGAATGATCAGCTACCCACATCCACGGCTCAGGACAAGTGTGTCCTTGTGCTCAGAAGTAACTAAAATTTCAAGAGGGCAGAGTCCTGTGTGATGACTCAGTTCATGCACCAGGATGCCGTCCCTTGTTGTGTGTTTTAGGTCATAAGGCTTAGGGCTGTGGCAGCAGGATTGAGTGTGCCTCTACAGTGTCTCTTTGGCCAGCAGGCTCTCAGAGGCTGAGTACATACATGAGAGACCTCCCGTTCTGGAACTCTGTACACCAGAACCCCTGCATGGCTTTACTTCAGATGAAAGCAGGGACCGTGGTAGAGGTGGCTGTGGCAGTCAATGCCCATCTCCAGGAACCAACTAGAGAATGCCATTAAACGATAATATCACGTAATTATACAGCTTCCCATACTAGATTCCCCGGAAATGATCTCATGGTCTTATTTTCTGAATATTGGCATGGATGTCCCAAGGGGAATGGAAGGTATTTCTAGTGCAATAGCTAATATTCATTGAGATATAGGGCATAGTGCGCGGGGAATTTTGCTTGCATTGAACTCAGAAACACCGAACAAGAACACAGGTGCTGTACCCACTTTTCACACAATGAAATCGAGGCACAGAGAAGTCTAGCAGCTTTTTTAAGCTCACACAGCTGGTGAGTAGCAGACACGCCTTGCCACTCAGCTTCTAGAGCTCTCCCTGGCCCCATCTGACCCTTGTCCAGGTCCCTGGTCTGTCCTTCCACCTCAGCACTCCCTGGACCATCTTCCTGGGATATTCTGAGACCTCCCTTATTTCCAGTCACGCTGCAAATTCTGGGTGATGAGCTTTTTGCTAAGTGGTCTCTCCTGGCAGATGTAGAGGAGGGTTTGACAAGAGGACACTCACCCTGGGTATAGTGGCTTAGCTCTATAATCCCAGCTCCTGGGAGGCTGAGGCGGGAGAGTTGGCACAAATTGGAACCCAGCCAGGGCTGCATGGCTCTAAGCCAACCACGTTTCAATAGAAGCTACAGACCGTGTCTAAAGCAAAACCAGCACCCCCAAATCGAAACTTTAAAACACCCTTATCAAAACACAAGGAACGAGATGGATTTGGCTCTTTTGTGGCTGGAAGTAGAGTGTTTTGAAAACCTGAACTCAAAACAATACACATCCCCGGAGAAACCAGCAGGCCAGGAGACAGCCATGCCAGCCTGGGGCCCAACTGAGAATAGATCACATGCTCGGGCCAAGGAAACAGCAGCATTGGCCAAGATCCCCAGGTCTTCCCTACCCTGCGCTGGCCCAGACCTGCCTGTATCCAGCCAGGAGTGCAGAAGGATGTGGGCAGATAGGAATGGACCTCATGGAGCCGGGCTCAGAGCCCCAGCAGGGCCTTGCGTCCCCTGCCAACATACTTGCCAGCCAAGCTGTATAAACACTGAGATCCCTGGCAAAGCTGAGGCTGGGGGAACAGAGAGGGCTCCTCATCCAACGTGGGGGTAGGAGGAGACTTTGCATTATTGATTTCCTTCCCATCTGCTTCCTGTCCCCTTCTTCCTCCTGTTCTCTAGAGGAGGGAGACTGTAGGCTCTTAGCGATCACAATGGGCCATGTCTAAGGACATACCCTGTCTGTGGTTGAATGCCAGGGTCTACATTCCTTATTACCAAACACAGGAGTGGGTTTCACCAAGGTGCCATAAAGCCTGGTGAGCTGAGTCCTGTGACCATATGTGTTGAGCTAGACACCATGGGCAATAAAGGTGTCAGTGTGACCTCTGGGCATCTCACATGGTTTTTACTTACTTCTCTGTATTTCAGTAAAATGCACAGACCATAAACCCATCCACTCAGCAGTGAGCAATTTAAGGGGACTTAATATATTCAACCTACAAGCATCAACTTTCTGATTTCCAGAACATTCCCATCAGCCCCCCCAAAAAAACCCTGCTCCAATTAGCAGCCCCTCCCATTTCTACCTTATCCCATGATAGCCACCATTCCACGTTGAGCCCATAGGACTTTCCTATTCCATGTGTCACACACTTTCATTTATTTACCATGTTTTCCAGTTCATTGACTTTTGTCTTGTATATATATGCAAGGGTTCTAAAATGTTGCATTGCTACATATGGCTTATTTTAAGTATATGCAGCCATCCAGCCCAGGAGACAGTTTTTGATATCCAAGCATCCGAACAAGAGCAGATTAATTGAAAGGAGATTAATTTTAAAGAAAAGCCTCTAGGTCCAGAGTTCTGAAGCCTCTGAAAAGCCTTATTTGCTTAGTGTGTTGGTTACTTTTCAGTACTGAGACAAACAACTCAGCAGAAGGGAAGGTATATTATGGCTCATGGTTCAGAAGTTTCAGTCCATGTTACTTGGCCCCAGCTCTGGGCCTGTGGGGGAGGCAGACATGCATAGGGCATATGTGAATATCACCCCTATGTAGAGGCCCTGGATCTCTGTGGAGGGCCCTGGAAGCTAGTCTCATAGAGATCCCGAGGACCAGCCCAAGGGTTACGAGAGAGCTGGGCTCTGTCTCGAAAGGGCGAGATCAGAAGGCTGTTCAGGAGCAATCCATGAAGAGATGATACAAAGGATGGGAGGGGAGGGTAGCAGAGATGCTGTGGGGTACCCTGGAGTGCAACCCTCTGGGACCTGCAACTGTAAAGTGTGGCTTGTATGTTGAGCACAGAGGGGACGAGACTGGGGGGAGGAAACAGTGGGAATAAGGCCTGTGCTGGAGCCTGCTCTCTGAGACCCCAAGGGAGTGGGCCTGGGACTGAGGTCCCCAGGTTTTGCCCAACTCTCCTATTCAGCCCAGATGTGATGAACCAAACACAACAGGAAACTGGAGACAGGAGTTGATCTAGAAACAGCGACCTTTCTGCTCCCAGGGGTGTGGGTGAGCCGCAGCAGGTCATTCCTACACAGTATACCAAGGATTTGACTCTCCTGCTTAATTCGGCCCTCCCCTACTTAATCCGCCCTGCCCCCTCATCCCTTTCTTTCTGAATATATGTGTATGACGGCATATGTGACTGCACATGTGTATATGCATGAGTGTTGAGGTCAGAGGGCAATGCTCGGTTTCCATCTACCTCTTTCATTTTAGAGACAGGAACGTTCCAATGTGTCCTAGGTTGGCTCAAGGAATGCCTGTCTCTTCTTTCCCAGTGTTAGAAATGCAAGCACGAGCCTTTTCCCATGAGTGCTGGGGGATTAAACTCAGGTCCTCACACGAACTTGCTGGCAAGTACTTTAACCACTGAGCCATCTCCCCAACCACTTCTTTCTTTCCCTTCCTAGCAGGGCTTCTCTGGGTTGGATGTGCAGATATTGTTTGCCCCTCTTTGGCTCCTCCTTGTCCCAGCAGCAGCTCTTCTGAGCTTGCTGTTTATCTAGGATACCCCGAGTGAATTTTGGCGACTTTCTTGTGGGCCCCAAACCTCAGATCATCCAGCCCTCTCGGGGACACCAAAAGTCTCCTTTTGCAAGTCTTGCTTTGTAACCAGCCGGCTTGATATTTGACCCCACGCCCAGATGTCCTCATGCAGGGCGTCTCTCAGGCCTGCTTGTCCTGCCTCAGGTCCCAGAACACTGGGAGTGGCTGTGTCATTGTACCGCAGTTTAGACAGGAAGCAAGAGCTTCCGTACAAGCTGGTGATCAAGAGGACCCTTCCCAAGGAACAACAGGTCCCTTTTCTGAGCCTTTTTATGAATTTTAATCTTCCTCCTTTGACCAACTTCCTCTGTCTCCCGTGACTGGGGGACAAGGACAAACAACTTTGCAAAACACACGGATCTCTCCCAGCTATCTCTTCACAGTGGGACAGCCCTTGTTGCCAGGATGCTCTCTCGCTGTGTAGGAGACTCCTGTATGGAGACTGGTAATGTGAACTTCAGGATAACATTTTTAACTGTGACACAGGGGTCACAGAGTACACTTCTGTTTCTCTGCTACTTGAGGTTTTAATTGTTTAAATGATATGGGGCCTCAGTGAATAAAGCGTTTGCTACACATGTGCTATCCTGAGTTCGAATCCCCAGAAGCCGTGTAAAGCCACACCTGCTAGTGTGTGCCTATAACTCATCCAGAAAGATGGGAGACAGAGGCAGGAGCTTTTCTGAAAGTTTGCCTATCTGGCTTGGGGTCCACAACAGTGAACAATAGACCTTGTCTTGGGGTAAGTGCTGGGGACAGATACTTGAGGGTGTCCTCTGCCCCCTGTCACCATGTAACCCGCATTCTCACATGCATAAACACACAAGATGAAAGTTATGATTCTGTAAAACAACTTCTTTCAGAGCAGAGTGTGTATCTGGCTTTGTTTTTCTGACGAGCTGTAGACACAGCTCTAGAAAAGAATCAGAAACCTCCAGGAAACAGACTGGTACTTCCCCACTGTATGTGTCCATATGTGTATATGTATGTGTATGTAGTTCTAGCCCTGTAGTCAGGGAAGGGGGTGTTGTAAAGACACATTGTGGCGAGACAACACACAGAACACAAGCCATTCCCTGTCTGGCTCTCTCCTTGTTCTGTGTTTGTCCATCATCCTTCTACCGTTCCTTCCACCCTCTGTCTATCCATTGTCTGTCTGCTGATAGTCCATTCATCCTCTTATAAATCTCCCATTCATCTATTTAACTAGCCATTCATCTACCCATTCTTCATCTTTCTATGTGCCTATCATTCACCCAATGATTATCCATCAAGCCCATTTATCCATTCTCCATTTTCCCATCTAGTCATCTGTCCGTCCGTCCATCCATCCATCCATCCATCCATCCATCCATCCATTTATCCATCCATCCATCTGACCCTTCATCTATCTACCATAACTCAGCTTTCCCTGCATCCTCTTTCTTTCCATTCATCTGTTTGTCTGTCCATCATCCATTCATCTATCTTTTTCCGTAGTCACTCAACTGAGAATGAATGGATAAATCCTCTATGGCAGACATAAAGCTATTGTGTCCAATTCTGATTGAATCCTCAACATAGCAGAAGGTAAAGTCCTTGTTCTTTTCCTACAGGCAAGAAGGCAGAGGCTCCAAGAAGTCAATAATTTTCTAAATTGTGCAGTTGCAAATGGCTGAGATGGATTCAGTCTCTCCTGAACAACTCCCTGTACTATGTCAGGCTGGTGATGAACTAGGGACAGGGAAGAGGTACCAGGCAGAAAGTTTAAGAAGAAAATATAAAGGAGGAGTTGTAACAGGAACATTGGTGTTGATCTCTCTTATCTTGACTTTATGCACTTAATTCCGGCTATAGTGGTATTAGTGAGTTGGGCGTCCCAAAGAGAAGGTAAGAAGTGCCTTCTGGATGACTACCTCCAGATGTCATCCTGGGGAAGGTCACATGTAATAGAACATTAGTGGATGAGCTGAACCTCTTCAATAGGAGAAAGATTTGCTGAACCCCTGCACCAACCTGGCTAACATGTTAGAGACAGAAAAGAGAGATTTCATTAACTCATTTATTTCTAAATATTCTGCCTTCACTCCATCACTGGGTTAGGGAACATCTAAATAAAGCAACGGTTAAGAGTTGGATGAACAACAAGAAGGCAACAATGAAGCGCACATTCTAAATGGATTGTGTATTTTACAAAGAAGGCGAAATGAGCAAGTGACCCTAAGGCCAAACTGCTGACCAAACAAATCTTTGATTGGGCCACACATTTGACCATAAGCTTCCTGGTGACCAAAGTAAAAAGGGAAGCAGAGGCAGTCATGTGATTTTCCTTGTACAAGAAAGAGCAGACAGACGCAGTTCCTCTTCAGGCAAAGGCAGAGAGAAAGGCATGATGGGAGCAGAGTTGGATAATTCATCCCCAGCATCACATGCCATGACCCAGAGGAGACCTCAGGGCCACTGCTGTCACAGCAGTAGGGGACACCTCTCAGGAGAGAGAGAGGAGACGATTTTCAGCTGGGGATTACATTGCCTTGGGTCTTCAGTCTTTAAGAATTATTTTTACTTTAATTTTACAGTAAACACTTTTTATTATCAATTTTTTTAAAAAAGTGCTCTTGGAAAATGTTAGTTCTTTTTAATAAAATTTGTAGCTCATCTAGATTCCAGTGGCTTCCTGGCTTTGTGATATATCAGGGATTTAATGAGGGAATTTAGCTGCTTAGTGTAGCTTCTGGAACACTGTAGATACTCAATAAAAATCGCTGACTAGATGCTTAGAATATAAACAAGGGGGTCTGCCGTGCAATCATAAAGGGTAGACTTAACAGAGCACTGGGAATGCTTCAGCGAAACACGTCAATCAGTGTTACCTGAGCACGTGCTGGACACCAAGCTAAACTGCCCCCTCTCAGCCATGTCACACCTTCGCACCAGTTCCAGAGTGCTGTTTGCCTAGCAAGGAAAAGGTCCTGGGTTCCACATCTAGTACCACAAAGGAGGAGGAAAAGGAAAGGAGGGTGAGCAAAGGAGGAGGGATATGCCTAGATAGATGAATGAAGGGTACAGAAACAAGAGGTGGTGACTCAAGTCCTTGGAGAAAGGAAGGCAGCTTCCCATCAGCACTGTGGAGGCCTGAGAAGATGTGTGGGGTTTAAGAGGACCCTTTGGTGAATTTACGTAGCGTGCCCATTCATGTAACCCCCTTCCCAAAACAGATATAGAGAATTTCCAGCATTTTTTGAGTCTGTTTTCAGTTAATTCCTCACTGAGAACCCCCAGACTTACTGAGTTGTTGGATTTTTCTCTCCTTCCTCTCCCTTCTTTCCTTCTTTCTTCCTCTTCCTCTTTCCTCTCCTCCATCTCCTTCCTTCCCTCTTTCACCCATTCCTCCATCACTGTAGTAGGGGTAGAATCCAGGACCATGCACTTACTAGGCAAGCACTCTGCTGCTGAACCATATTCTTACAACCTTCCAGTTCTTAAGGTCCAGAAAAGAAGGAGCATGCTCACAGTGACATAGTGTCAAAAGGATGGGCATGCATGGCTTACATGTTTTGAAGGATTATTGTTCTAATAATTGACGGTCTCTTGGTAGAGGAGCTGGCTAGAAGAACAGTAATATTGGGGGAGGAAAAGACTGAAGTGGTGAAATTATTCTGAGTTAACCTGAATGACTAAGAAAATGATAAATTTCATTAAATGTTCAAAAGAAGCAAGTTTGCCTGAGAATAACACCTCATAGGCACTTCTCAGGAGTCCCCAGAAGAAGCAAATTAATAAACACCCTTTGAAGAGTAAGGGGAGGTGGTTACAGTATTACAAATAAATATCTCAGTCATCCAAATATCACATTAAAATCAAGGAGAGAGAAATACAATATTAAATAGAAGTTCTCTCTCCCAATGAGAACACAGCCTGCTTCTGACAGTCCGGAGCCACAGGGGATTCCAAAGTCAGCATTTACAGGCAGGGGAGAGAAGAACACCATGTAAATCAAAGAGAAATAATCAAATTTTTTTCTGGTGGAAGTAAGTTCAGTTGTTTGTTGTGATTTTGACCTTCAGTGTAACGTCCCAGCTGATACTGAAATTAGGGGGGCAGGTTAACTCAGAGAGATTTGTACAGTGGGAATTTCCCAATGAGGAAACGCTAACAGGCTTTGAATGCATTGTGACCTAGTGTTTTGGGGGAGTAGCATGAAGGCATCTGGTAGAAAAGCAGTTGGAGATGTTGTTGCTTGTAGAGGTGACCTTATGTGACCTGGGTCTCTGTAGATGTCATTATCTAAGAGGTGGTCACACTAGCCCTGGATGGTAGTGTGGCTTGTATCTGAATTGCCTCTAAAGGTTTATATTTGAAGGGTCTTTCTTAGTTGGTAGAACTGTATAGGGAGGCTGTGGACCTTTGAAGACATGAAGCTTGGTAAACAGACGTGGACTATAGGGGGTGGACCTTTGAAGGGTGTCTTCATCCCTGGTTTCTGCATAGATCTCTGCTTTCTGGTCTTCTATGATACAGATAATCTCTCCCACATACTCCCACTGCCATGATCCAAGCTGTCCAGCCATACCGTCCCCATCGTGATGGACAGAAAGTCCCTCTGAAACCAACAGCCTAAATAAATTCTATCCTTAAGTGGCTTCTGCCAGGCATTTTGGCACAGTGACGAAAAGGTCACACAAGAGGGAGATGAAGGTCAGGGTTAGACTGTCACAGAAAAACGAAGATACCAACCACCAAAGCATGGGCAGCTGTGGAGAATGACTTCTCAGGGCCTTGGAAGGAAGCACTTCCCTCCTGACTTTTAGAGTTTCTGGCCTCCTGAGAAGTGGGAGAACACACTTCAGCTTTCTGAAGACCCCATTGAGGGGCTTCATTGATGACAGCCTCAGGGTTTGGGTCATAGAAAGAACTCAGCCCAGAATCACAAGAACAGGATCAGGGTATCCAGGAAGGAACATGGTATCCAACATGGTAAGTGATCAGATGAGATTCTCTAAGTAGCCTTCGGGAAGGGTTTAGATGTGGATCCCTCTACCAAGCGAGAGGCAGATTCCTCAGAGAATCTCAGAACTTTCATGGGACTCTCTGTCTGCATCTTCAGATGTTTGTTCCTCTGTCTAGGAAGAATCAGCCGTGAGGCTGATGCAAGTTCCAGGAACAAATCTCAAAGAATCTGCAACCTAGAGGTGCATAACTCAGACCCATGAGTCCATTTCATGTCTGATTGTACTCAGCCTCATGAAGAGACAAACAGGCTAGTTTGCAGAGGCAGAGACGGAGGACTTGGGAGGAGGCTGTTGAGGGTCAAGAAGCTATCTTGAGAAGGCATGAAGAAGCTTCCGTGAGCTGTAGACAACTGGTCTACCCTTATGTAGTGGGAGGTATAGACACATGTCTAGTTCTATATAACCAAAGAGTCTACCAAGCAAAGGGGGGACCAGTCACTCCGAAGCATATCTGTCAGCTGGTGGGTCACACTGCTCCCAGAACGATTGTTCTCAGCTTTTCAGTGCCTCTTCTACCTCTCCTGGCCCCACTGCAGTGTCCTCTGGAGGCACTGACAGGTAGCAGATACCGGGGAGACGAGGAGGAAAGGCAGAGAGGGCAGTATCTATGTATGCCAGTTTTACCCTGCTGGGGCCAAGAGAGACATTTCAGTGGGTGGGTCCTCTAGAGTGTAGCCACCACCCACAGAACCTTTTTGTTCTGTTACTGTTTACTTTAAACATGGGATTTAGAGGTGTAGTGAGTTCAATTAGTTCTTTGCCTGTTTTGAGGAGAGAGAATTTATATGCCAGGATTTACTCTTTCAAAGACTGTCACTAGCACCCTGCATGTTGGTGGGGGCATTAAATAACTTAAGAGAGTCGGAAGGTGAAGACAAGATGTTTTGATATTGTTGTTGTTGTTGTTGTTGTTATTTATATTATTATTATGAAGCCTTTATTTGATTTTATAAATCATTACACTCACTTAAGTTTTCAGTCATCACCAAGACCAAGAATTTCCTTGACCGATATCATCAGACCCCCTGTTACTGTAGAGAACTTTAAATAGTAGCTTATCACTGTCAAGATTCCTCATGGTTGGAGATTATGAGAGGTCACGATACTCTTTACTGTAGAGACGCATCTGCATGTCACAGCACTACTGGCTGTTGGGGTTATCCCTGCAGGTAAGGCCTGCTTGTCTGTTGCTCCTTTCTGTCTGTGTTTATTTCCCTAGCACCATCGTTTATCGAGCAGATGCCCATGAGACACTTCTCGACACCCACAATCTCCCTTTAGAAAGAGAATGGTTTTCTATGTGCAGTGCAAACTGAATCCGTATGGGATTCTCCACTCAGACACATGCAGGCTGAGCTAGGAGGCATGTTAGCAATCCCAAAGCAAGAGAGCACCCTGCTAATAAAACCCAGAGCGCTTCTCGTAGCAGCTGTGATAACACAGTCCAGGGACTATCACACAGGGAGAGCACTGAAGTCAAGGAATGTGGGTTGTGTCTTTGAAACTGACCCACCATGTGTGACAGTTTTCAAACTTGATGATTACATTGGTCCATGCTAGAAAAACTTACCTTATTCAGAAATTATAGCTGCCTAGAGTCCCGTGTTTGTTAGGGCATCATATGAAACTTCCTTCAATGACCTCTTTCTAAAATGCAGCCCAATTCCAACCTGAAATCCTCTAGTCTCCTTCCTTGCTCTATTTTTTCCTAAAATGTCCCCATCTGACATAATCTATGTAGTGGTTAGTTACTGCTGTGTAACAAATATCCCTGGACATTGTAGCTTTAAAATAACAACAATTATCCTTAACTTTTTTCATAGATTAGGAACTTGGATGTAGTTTATCTCTGTCTTTGTTTCACATGCAACCAAGATGGCTAAAAGAAGTATGGTTACCAAGATGGTGCCTATCTTCTACCTTAACACAGGAATAACCCAACAAGAATGCTTCAGAACCATTTTAGAGGCTACCTATTAACCCACTTATCTTAGTGACTCATTTATTTGTGGATCATATTCATCCTGTTAAAATAGAAACTCCAAAAGTACAGAGACTTTTTGGATTATTCTTTACTACGTCCATCATGACTAGAATCTAGCGTGATTTGTAGAAGTACTCAGTGCTTGTTGAGTGAATAAGTGAATGAACCAATATTAAGATGGATTCTTCTCCTTGGAGAAGTCTTTTCTTTGTCTTACTTCTTGTTTTTCTTCAGGGTGACTGACTATGGAGAAGTTTACATGTCAAAGGTTGAGATAGTGTTTAACTTTTTGGACCCAGGGTCTCATGTAGTTCAGGTTGGTCAGGAACTGGCTGGTGCTGAGATTGACCTTGAGTCTTCCACCTGTAGAGTACTAAAGTTGCAACCTTTTATGCTAATACCCTTGTTTATGCGGCACTGGAGACCAAAGTCAGGGCCTCCTACATCCTCGGCCAGCACTCTGCCAGCCAGCTGAGCTGCAGGCTCTTGGATGTACATTAGAAATCCGGCACAAGGATCAGTGACAACAGGCACTACAGAGTAATGGCTCTCCGCATCACCAGTGCCTGTGTCTCCAGCACCTGCGAATATGTCACTTTATAGGGCAAAGAAGCACTGCAGTACACGCTAAGTGCAGATCTGGTCTCTCACCCAGGTTCCTGGTGTAAGAACCTGGGATTTTTTTTTTTTGAGTGCTTGGAGAAAAGGAGCATGATTCGTTCTTTGCCCAAAGTCCCAGATAAGCACACCTGACTTCACACTTGAACACTTGGTCCAAGCACTGTGGGTCCCTTAGGAGGTGGAGTCTATCACAGGCTGCAAATCCTTGCGGTGAGGATAGAAACAGATGAACTCTTTTTCCTTTCTAGAGACTCTGTAAGCGCGGTAGGCTCCTAGGTCTCAGGGCAGGAGGCGATTCTGAACTATTCGAGTTACCCCAATCTTTTCCCCAGAGTCCTTCAAAGCAGAGAACTTCACAAATATGGTTCAAAAGCTGGAACCTTCAACAACATGGGTGTTCTGTGACCAGCTCTGAGGTAGAGAGGACATGTGTAAGGACACAAGAGATTCTTCAAGTAAGAGAGCAAGCTGCATACCATGGAAACAGGGACCCTTGCTCAAGGAGCCCACATGTCTGAGTTTTGCCAGCGGCCCAGCTGTGCGGGTCCAGTTCTCCCCTCGGCCTCCCCAAAAGGTCCAGGAATCAGTAACACCTTGGTTTTGGTCTGAATTTCTGACCTCCATGACTATGACCTAATCCACCTGGTCTGTGTTCAGTCATTATATCTGTGGCGATCTGTCGTGGCAGGAATGGGAAACTAATCCGACTGTGTTCAACAGCTCTGTGCTCCCGGCTAGGCGAAACGTGATGGAGGACTTTGGAAAGCACAGAGCAGAGATTTAGCATTTCTGTCACCATGGACATGGCCCAAGAACCAAAACTCCTGGGTCTTTTCAATGAGCCCACTTTGCAAAGAATCTCTGTTACAACCATGAGTTATGAAGCTTGGGAAAGAAACTTCTAGTTTTATTAGTGGCCACCCATGAAGGATTAGAAACAAGGGAGTGAAGATCTCTCCTCAGAGTTCACTGTCACAGGAAGTATGGAAGCCCTTACAGGTCAATCTAAAGACAGAGTTGCCACAAGAAGTGTGTATCAACATAAAGCAAGCTTGTGGCATTATTGGCTCCATCCCTTTAAAGTATTTTCAAACAATCTTCTTATTAAAGTAACATATAAAAATCCAGAAAGGAATCATGTAGAATATTCTCTTCTGCACCTGCCTTCTTCATGGGTTGTTTGGGAGAGCCAGTGTCTTGTACATGGCATTAGCTGGGTTATTCTCTCGGCTGACACATGCTTGCGTGAAGAGAGTCCAGTTAACAAACCTCTGTTGACTGGTGAAGCCCTCAGCTGTTGGCACATTGGGCTGTAAAGGGGCGGGAGCCCAACAAGTTGCCATGTGTGCTTTGTGGCAAACATGCTGCCTATGCGTGTCCACTGGGTTTGTACCTACAGCAAGGATAGTCCTTTCTATCTTTTGCTAGACTTGGTGACTGAGGCGCTGGAAGACAGAGAAATAGAGTACCCAAACATGGAGTCTAATCCAGTCTTATTTAGCTTTCTTTTTTGCCTACTGAACACTTTTTGTGAATTTTGATAAGTGGAGACCACTTATAATTCCGAGTTTTGGTGTTCTCTTATTTTTGTGAGTTGTGGATGGTTTGTTTATGCCTATCATCCCAGCCCTTAAGTGAGCCTAGGACCCCCTGCAGTGAAGGCACGTTCTTCTCAGTTTGCTGGGGCTTATGGGGCAGATACCCTGTCTGCCCACCCAGTCACCACCCAGTCACACAGCGCGTGTCTGACTCTCTCCCGTTCACAGGGCCATTGTATCGTAGTTCTAAAGAGGATCTTTGTATTTATAATGAGCTGTCCATCGAGTGTTGAGATTTGTTGTCATGGGAAGACATATTCCAAGTGTGTGTGTGTGTGTGTGTGTGTGTGTGTGTGTGTGTGTGTGTGCAGGTATGTACACATGACTGTGGAAGCCACAGCTATCTGTTCACCCTGGAACCTCAGGCTAGCTAATTAGGCCAGAACAGCTGACCAGCAAATCTCACAATCTCCCCCCCGCCCACCATCTCTGCCTCCAGTGCAGGGATTTCAAGCCTGATTTTATGTGGGTGCTGGAGATCAGACTCGGGTACTCAACATGTCTATGGCACATATGTTACTGACTAACCCCTCTCCTTGGCCTCACAAGCTTAGTCCCTTGAGATGGGATTCTAGTCTTTCTTCTGGTTCCTGGCTTTGTAAGAGAAGTTCTGGTGAGGTGGAAGAGTTGTGTACAGGGTCAGACTGGCTCCAGGGCCTGCTTTCCCCACTGCTCTTCCAGAAAAAACTGCTCAGCCTCCCATTTCCTGTCTCTGCAGCCAGCTCCCTCCTGGAGCTTCCAGAAGAGCAGACCTCCTCCTGATTCGATGAGATCTGGTTTGTGGGCTTTAGGTAAGCAAATCCTCTTAAGAAAAATTGTTCTTCAGTTGGCCTAATTTCCCCATCCAGAGCCGAGCATCTTTAATTTTGTTACCTATTACCCATCAGACATCTGAGAAAAGCCCGGAGCCGGCACATTCAGACTTATTTGCCACTGGCTTGGAGGCTGAGGTGCCAGGGATGAGAAACTGAGTATCTACTTGGGGATGTTGTTGACGGATTTCACCGGAGAGATACAGGGCAACGGACATCCTTAGGACTAATTGGGTCTGGGCTGGAAAGTGGGTTCTCTGCCTGTTTTCTGCACATGCCCCTCATAAGGGTCAGCAGTAAGTGAGTAGCCACGCTCCTCCAAGAAGAACCACTCTTGTTCATTTGTGAGACCAAGTGTCTTATCATCATGTCTATGTCTGGTTCATTTTATACTCAGCTCTGACACCCTCATTACTGGGTCCTGGAGCTGAGCTGTCTGTTCAGTCCAGCGCTTATTCAGTCTGTGTAGCTAGTGCTCTCAGCTGCCTTTATTAATATCTACTGAGCCTACTTAGAATTCACAGCCATCTCCATACATGCACCATCAGCCTGGGAGATTCCAATGTGTCATCCCACCCCCAACTGCCTCCCTTCCCCACCCCAATTTCTCTCCTCCTTCTCTCCATCCCTGGATTTGGGTTGCTTGCAAAACAGTCCGTCTATAATTCCCCTGCCCGCCTCCACTGGCTCCGCCTCTGAACAAGAGGCCTCCAGCATGTACCTTGTCGTTTCCTTCACAATCACAATTTGGACTCTTAGCCTGATAATTCAATCCAACATCCTCAGTAAAATTTAGTTCCTTCTCCAGCCTTTCCCTTGTCACAGAAGCCACTACTGGGGCATGACAGCTCAGGAACAAATCTGGACAGTTAAAAATATCAGATGCATGTCACTGCCACCTCGGTATCATCACCATTTTGTTCTGGCTAAGAAACAAATATATCCCAGTGTCTCGCGATCCTCGGAACTTGGCTACTGAAAGTCCTCTCTTATCATTCCACCTTCCCAACACAGCGGCATGTGTTTTTCCCAATTTTACATTATAATAAATATACACATACATTTCTGGCCTTGCTTCACCATATTCTGAGATATCTGTTCATGTCAGTATGAATACATAGCTCTGCCTTGTTCTTTGTAATGGCTGCAGTGAGATGCACAGTCTGATCTCATTTATCCAGTTAAAATCAGAGAATCTCAGGGGTGAGCTGGAAACTGAGGGGGTCTTCTGAAGCCCATTCCTGGGGTGCTAGACCAGCTCACTGAGGTCTTGAGGTCCCCGAGGCATGTAAAGTTTTGGTCTTTCAGATTGTGTCTTATTTCTGCCTCATCTGAATGGCTGACTTTGCCAGGGCTGTGTATAAGGGAGGTTTAACAGTGTGTCTGTGTCTAGGATATGTGAAAACAATGCAAAATCCAGGCATACCACCCACATGGCATCACCACCGTGTGACATGTTGGGGTCCTTACTGATTCATCTGTGACACTTCTATCCTTTCAAACTAGGTACTCTTACCCACTCCATCTACTTTTATTCATGGGATTTGAACTAAAAACATTGCCTGGATGTCTTATCTGTGTGTGCCCAGGTACAGACATGTGAAGCATGGTACTTAAGATTCTTTACCTCCATCTTCTGCCTTACCAAAGCCTTGAATGCCTGGCTTTTCACCACCACCCCTTGGACTATGTGGGCTCTTCTCAATAAATCATTTCTCTACATGGAGATGTTCTTCCTTTCATGTGGTCTCTTGGTCACAAGCTGAGTTTGATACTTCTGTTAGGTCCCCTCACAAAAGAGTCTCTTTTTCCTCTGTCCCTCTTCTCTCCTGTGGTGACATCGTCCCTCTGGACTTTGAATTCTCTGATAAAATTCTCACCTATTGCTCAGCTATATAGTCTTAGCTCTTATTGCCAGAGCTGATGCATGATACATTCATTTTCTATACGATGGATAAATGGTTATGTGTGTCTAGGTGGTGTTCGTCAGTAGAAGGAGAGGGATGTGGTAACTAGGTGGGTGGATGCACGGTGGCTAGGTGAAAGGATGGATGAATGGGTGGATAGACTAGATGGAAACATGAGCAGGTAGGTGGAGGCATGGATTGGCAGTGGACAGATAGGACAGATAGGTAGGCTGAAGGGTAGATGGTTGGGTGAGTGAATGGATAGATCAACTAATGGGATGAATGAATGGATAGATGGATAAGTTCACAGTTGGAAGGATAAATGGATGAAGGATGGATGGATGGATGGATGGATGGATGAACAGATAGGTGAATAAGTAAACTAATGATTGTGTCTTAGCCTTGACTCTTCTATAATGTTCAAGAGACTATTGGTCTACTGGTGGGAACGCTGGGGAATATAGAGTAGGATGTCTATTTCAGAAGCATGCAGTTCAGGATGTCCCAGCCAGAGCAAAATCAGGACAAATTAATTTGAACATAGTTGAGATGGATTGATCCCTTAAAGTGTATCAAATTTGAAGAGTGCCTTCTTCAACTTTCTAACTAATAATGGCAGCAATATTAACAAAAAAACTCACTTGCCTATATTGTTAGGAGCATCTAGTTCACCTTGCTCCTTTCTTGCTAAGGGAACCCTAAGGGCAAACGCAAGAATCAACACAATATTGAACTACATCTTCTCTTTGACATATAGGATTCTGTAGATTCCAGAAGATGTTCCCCTCTACACAGATGATCAAGTGGCAGGATCACACCTTCTAATCCTAGTGTCACCCAGAGACAACTTCCAGGATGAATACTAAACAGGAGGAATATTAGAGGAAAAGGAGTTAAGGAAAAGAAACTGGTGTTTTCCTCGATGCCATCTTCTAACAGGAACAGACGTATGTGTGATGTATGTCCATACGCACACACAGAGGTCGGAGAAGGACATGGGCATACTACTCTTTCCCTCCGCCCTACTCCATTGACACAAGGTCTTGCTCAAGCTGGAGCTAGACCAGTGATTAGAAAGCTCCAGCAATCCTCCTGTCTCCACCCCACCCCCACAACAGTGCTAGGGTTGTAGACATGAGAGACCATGCCCAACATTTGACATGGGTTCTGGGAATCCAAAAATCGGTCCCTCATGCTTTTATGGCTAGGCCTTTCACCTACCGTGTCATCTCTCCAGCCCCAGGAACAGACATTTCAAGGCCCAAGACTTCAACTTTTTCATTCTTTATTCAAGCACTTTCCCCCCTGATTTTCAGTCATATCCTTCTTGGATACACGGACTGACAGGTTGTCTAATTTCCTGGTATCTTTTGGATTCAAGTATTATGAACTTGCCCTTGTCCCCAGCGTGGAAAGTACTCATTTTCTATGCAGACGGGAAATTTCATCCATATGCAAAGAGCAAAGTCCATCTTTCATCACGAGCAACAGGAGGCTTCTTAGAGCCTATGGAAATTACCCATGCAGCGGAGTGCTTTGGAGTGCCACCCCTTCACGATCCTTGTTCAAGATTCTGTTTACCCAGTCCCAGAATCACTAGGTGTGTGGAGAGCAAACCATCTCACTCTCTGCCCTCTTTCACAGGGACATTTTGTAGTCTGGGCAATAAAATAGGGTCTCCCTCCCAAAGGAAGCACTGAGATTCATTCAGATTTTGTGAGCACATCTAAGTGGATTAAAGGGCTACCTCCAGTTCATTGTCTTTATTTAAAAAAAAAATATTTCTGAGTTGCGACAAACAAGAAACATGCCTTCTTTGGGTCATCCCAGTTCCTTTTGATTTATTTCTAATTAGGATTAAACAATGTGGTTAAGTGCTCATTTAAAAGTAGACAATAACTCAGGGATGGTGTGTATGTGTATGTGTATGTGTGTATGTGATCATGTGTGTGGCAGGGGAGGGCATTGTGGAGAGGTGGAGACCAGAGGTTGATATTAAATGACTTCATCAACACTTTTCCACCTTATTCTTCTTATTTTTTTTTTGAGACAGGGTTTCTCTGTAGCTTTGGTGCCTGTCCTGGAATTAGCTCACATAGACCAGGCTGGCCTTGAACTCACAGAGATCCACCTGCCTCTGCCTCCCAAGTGCTGGGATTAAAGGCCTGCGCCCTCACTGCCCAGCTCCCAATTTATATTTTAAGAATGGGTATCTCACTGAACCTGGAGGTAATTGATTCAGCAAGACTGGTTGGCCATCAACTTGAAGGATTCTTTCTGGTTCTGCCTTTCCAATGATGGATTACAGGCACAAGTCACCATGCCCATCCATTCTACATGGCTTTTATACACCTAATTCAAGTCTTCTTGCTTTCACATCAAGCACTTTACCAACTGAGTTTTTTTTTTCAATGATTGTTTCTTCTTTTATATTCTTGCATCCTCCATTCAGATTGAGATATAGGACACTCCCAACATCCAAGCAGGTTCTGTCAGCCTCTTTCTAGTAGATACCTCCCTCAAGCAACCACTGCCTCGCTTCTGGAATCCCTGCCCGATGTTGAGCTTGGAGAAGAAGGGTTGTGCATGGTGTGTCATTTGTTCTGATTTGCCACCAGACCCGCCCTTAGCGTGAAAAGCCAGAGTGTCTGCAAATGCAAAACCCTTACTGAAAAGGTCTTGGTGGAAGCATAAGCAGCCATGTTTGGGGGGAGATTTTAATAGATGTTCTTTCAAGAAAGTGAGAAAGTTTCAGCTTCCCACTCCCATCCCCGTCACCACTGAGTGAAAAAAAAAATCCCTGGATCTAGCTGTATCACATTTAGGGTAGACTTCTTGCAATCTGTTCTACTCAAAAATACACACTGTGGGAGTAGAGGGGGCTCCTGAAGAGTGAGGTGACCCATGAGTAGGGACAAAGTTGATCTGTGATGAAGCCCATGTCTCAGGCAGGCCTAGGCCACCCAGGGTGAGGAGCAAGAGGATTTATCTGGGTGAAGATGCTGAAGATTCTCCTGCAGGCTGAGGATGGTCAGGTAGACTGGAGAAGTAGTTCATGATGGACAAGTGTTTCATCATGGAGGTCCATACCATTCAGTGTGGATTACCACACTAAAGGCACAGAGAGTGTCCATGCCAAGTGAGGTCTCTAACTTTGTTGGGTGTACGCGGAAAACCTTTCCATTCCTCTTTATTCCATGGCACCCATGTGTACATTTTAACTTTGCTCCTGGAAGCCAGCAGAAGTGGTATCGGTCCATGGGTGGAACGTTTATGGATGCTTTGGATTCCAACATACGGATATTCCCTATCTGTACTTATTCAGGTGATCCTGAAATTTTTCCAAGTGTATTTGAATGACCAGGATTACGACAGGACCATCTTGAAAGCCTTTTCAAAAGATGAGAGGGCATGATCTTTTTGAGACAAGCAGTCTCCTCATTTCACGTGGCTCCAATGTTCTTACTCCCTAACTCGTTATTTTGAATGGCAGGGCCAGCGGAGTGGCCTTTTGTGGTCCTTCTTCTAAACACAGTGAAAGGTGAGCCCTGTGAGGAAGGGAAAAGTTCAGAGTGAGCAGGACAGCAGTGGTTGTCACCAAGACGCAGGAGACCCTCCATAATAGCCCCACGGCTTTGAAAGTCTGTCTCTCGGTGAGGCACATGAGAGCATGCTGCAGATGTGTTTCCTTGATTCTTCTCCACTATGTGTAGTGGTCCATTTTTATCTGAAAGCATCCAAGTGATCTCAGTGATTAAGAGTCCATTCCATTATCATATGGACATGCCATTCATTTCCAGCAGAAGTTGTCTATTAATTGACTAATTCATCCAGATTCATCCAGATTCCCCCTGCCAATCATCCCTGAGCTCCCTCCAACTCACTTTCTTTTTTTTTGGTCTTGACACTGAATCCAGAAGTTGCTTTCAGTTGCATTGGCCCTTTGGAGGGAAAGATGGTGCAGGAAGAACCCACAGATCCCTTGGCTTTGAGGGGATACCTTGCAAGGTTCACAGTCCTGTGAGAGATGCTTCTTACCTGGGAGTCAATCCAGGGGGACACAGAGATAAAGTATCATCGTCCTGGCCCGTCATCATATAGCTAGGCTCAAAAGACGGGAACCAGGTTCTCCAGCAGCTCTGTGTTCTTTCTGCTTGTCCAGGCTGCCTGGTTTTCTGCTTTACCCTGTCCAGCAAGCTCAGCCTTCATTGAAGGCTTCTGGCTGGAGTGCCCCATCTGTTCCTACCTCACTAGAACAGAGCAAATGCTTTCTTCCTTCTCAGTGTCACTTCGGGGAGTTGCTATGGTCTGCACTCTGCTCTCACAAGCTCTGTGCCCCTTGATCTTAGCCCTTCACACACAGTGAACCATACCTCCCTCCAGAGATGGATGGTGTTTCTCTCTTATCTCCTCACTTTTCTCCCTCTCCCATGACTTGCTGCTTGTCTTTTCTCTTTGTAGATTTATTTATTTTTATTTCATGTGTGTGAGTGTTTTGTATACATATAGGTATTTGTACCACATGTGTGCCAAGTGCCTACAGAGGCCAGAAAAAGGCATCACATCCTTTGGAACTGGAGTTGCAGATGGTTGCCTTGTAGATTCTGGGAACTGAATCTGGGTCCTCTGCAAGAACAGCAAGTGCTTTAATCTGCAGGTTACTTCGCTTGCCCTTATCTCTCCTTTCTTTTCCCATTATCTTCCTCTCACCTTGGTACATCTATGTTGATGTAGGGAGGCCCAGAAAAGATGGAGGGAGGGGAGAAAGAGACAGAAGGAGAGATAGGATAAAAGAGAGGCCATAGAAGAGAAGGGAGGAGGAAAGAAGTAGAGAAGGGAGGGAAGAAGGATGTCGTGTCCCTGTTCTGGTATTTGCTGTGAGAAGGCACGGACTCCCCAGTCCCCCCATCCTTCCCCATTGCACAGGCATTGACAGCTGTACTCTGCAGGGAGCCGACAGTTTGGTGGTTCCCCCCTGTGGCTGCAACCCCAGGGACATGGCGTGAGCATGCTCCATATTACATTGTGCAGCAATGGGCTCAGAACATGAGGTGGCACACAGGAAGGGGTAGGTGGTGCTGGAGGTGATAAGCTCCTCATTCCTAATGGACTCCTTGCCTTCCCTGCTGCACGGGGCTGGTCTTATCATGCAGGAAGCTGGCAGGCTGTGTGTTAATCAATTGATAGCATCACTTGGCATCCTGTGGCCAGCTGAGGCTTTCTAGGAGAACAGGTTGCTGATTTCCAATCTCTCTATCCGCTCAGAGGTTGGAGGCAGAGGGAGCAGTGGGACTTCTCCCGGAGCTCTGGAGACAAGCCAAAGCCTGGCACATTCTACTTCCCCTGTGGAAGGAAATGAACCCCCAGATAGAGGGGAGAAAGGAGAAGAAGAAAATGCCAAGAATGTCCCGGGGGAAATGAAACTGTCATATGACCAGAGTCTCCTTTTGTTGGGAGGACGGGTGGGTATTAACCAGGACAAATTCTGCTCAAAACCAACCAGCCAAATAATGCAGGATCTTGCCCCGTTATCCAGCCCTCTGCAATCACAAATATTTTTCACATCTCCCTCCTTTTGCTTTCCTCTTCACCCAACCTCATGACCCAGAATTTTCTGCCTTCATCATCCACTCTCTGTCTTCAGCCCTTCCTAACTAACTCCAGGCTGACCTCCAGGATTGCATCTCATTTAACTTGTCTGCATTTAAGAAGATTTATGATTTCATGGTGACTTTGCTTATTGCTGTTGAGGAGATATCTTCCTGAGATTATCTCTCCTACCCCGTACATATTTCCTAGGGGCTTCATAACTAACACTAAGGGTGGGATTCAGAGTGTCATCAAAATGTCTGTATGAGTAAGTCATATGTGAGTGGATAGATGGATGGTCCATGGATGATTGAGTAGATGGTTTGGTGAGTGAGTAGATGGATGGGTGGGCAAAAGGATGTGTGACTCATTACATGGATGACTAGATAGACTGGTGATGGATGAATGGATGGATGGACAAAGGGATAGATGGTTGGGCAAATGGACAATCCATGAATGAATGAACAGATGGACCGGTGGGCGATTACATGGATGGATAGATGGATGGGTAGATGAATATATGAGCAGCATAAGTGTGTGGCTAGATGGAGGGGTGATCTGTCAATGGTTGAGTAGATAAGAAAGTGGATTTATAGGTGAGGAGATAGATGGATGAGCATGAGTGGGTGGGGATACGAGACTGTGGGGATTTAGGAGAAGTTAAGGATGAGAGGAGACATGCAGCAAAGGAAGAGCTTTCACTGTGGTCACCATCAGGCTAGCTTTTCTGATTGACAAAACGGGATCGTGGTGGCGCTTTCTTTGTAGAGTAATTGCTAGATATGAAAAAAATTTAAAAAATGGGAATGACTTGGTACTGTTATTGATGTTGATGATGATGAAGGTGAGGTAAGAGGGTGAAGAGGTCCGTGGTGGTAAAGAACATGGAGGTGAGGGCTCACACTGCTCTAGTTCCTTTAGGAGCCCCTGCCGATGAACGTGTGCTAAGTGCCTCACGGAGTCCCTTTCTGCTATCCTGGCTTTGGGGTTCTATCTAGTTTGCTTCTACAGCCCTACCTACTGTTTGATCTTATCGAGGACCTTAAGTCTCCTTCAGCCTGTCCTTCTGATCAGGATGTTATCTTGCCCCTGACGTATTCTTGTCCATTGGTTAGAACAGATTAAGACATATTTTTAAATAAAACAGTAATTTCTATGCAGGGAGCACCCCAGAAGGTTAGATGGATCTCTGCCTTCAAGAACTTCAGCGGATGACTCTAACGCTTAGTTGCCCACATGTCTTTCTATGATCCAGGAGATGGGGAAAGATGGAGAAAGGGGTCAAGCAGAAAACATGTGTGGTCCAACCTAGAAATGAGGTGGTCATCCACTTCACTTACATTCTGTTGAGAAGAATCAAGAACATTCTATTGGTAGAGCCTATTGGATCTGCAAAGAATGCTGGATGTCACTGCTTTCTCAGAATATAGACTATTATTTGGTGAACATACCACCATTTCTTATATGCCCATCTTTCAGGTCCACCTCAAACTGAGACATAGGCTATGGTCCATGGCATCCTGACCTGACCTCGTAGCTCTAGGCCACTCTTATTCAATCCCAGCTCTGAGATGCCATGACAGACATCTGACCCCCAGACCACCTCATCTTTCCCATAATAAAAATTCTCAGAACACCTAATGCTAAGTATGGAAGAGAGAGGGTGGGAAGCCAATTCCTAAAGGATACTGTTTTCCTCCTACATAACATGGCCACACTCCTGACCTCAGGCTCTGGGGAGAACCTCCTCCCTTCCTTCCTCCTCCTACTCCTCTTCACAATCTGGGTCATGCCAGTTTATACTTGGAGTTAGCTTTTTTTTTTCATTTTAAGAATCCAAAGCAATTAAAAATATGTGTTGTAAAAAAATTCTTTTTTTTAAAAAAAAATATCTTTTACCTCAGCAGGGAATTCTGCCTGCCCAATTTCAGCTGGAAAAGAATTGAACCCGACAACATGTTACTAATTGGGGCATCTGTGCTGCCCCTTCTTTGGGGATGCAGGGTTTCAACAGCCTCCCTGTGCTGTGTGGATTCTCCAGTTTATAGAAGAGAAACAGAAAAGTGCCTGTGAGTGGTGTTGTCTCAGATAGAATGAACAAAGCAGCCAAAGTGTGTCTGGGGGAGAGCCCTACACCTGTGAATCTTCCACCTTGGAACTGAACCCAAAGAAGAACGGATGACCTTCCTTGACGCTCTCCCACCTCAGGGCTAGCAGGCAGCATTGGGCTATGGATCCTCTCCACATATGTTGCTCGTAGTCTTGGACTGTAGGTATAAATTCTAGATGACATCTTTTCCCATTGGTCCTGGGGTTGAAGTCAAAGCAGCACCTTCTCTGACCGTCAGTTTTCTTGTCTTAAAATGAGATAAAAAAGCATCAATAGGCAACGGAACTAAATCTGCGGGCACAGTATCAGCTCAGACCTTAGCGCTTAATCAGTCTCTTTGCTTCCTTTCTGTGCTTTATGGAAATGTCAAGTCTGTGTAGGGATCAGCGGGTTTCTGAGGCTCTCTGTGCTGTGACAATAACCACTGGCTTCTTCCTCTTTATTGTCCCATACGTTGCCTCTGCTCAGCGAGAGAGCAAAGACAATGTCTGTGCAAGCTGGGCCTGGGCCTCTAAAGATGGTCTTTCTCTGGCCAAGCCTGTTGAACACTTCAGAGCCACATAGACAAACCATGCGCAGAGACAAATCTTAAAGCCAGCGCCCTTTTCAGCACTTGACACAAGCTGCCCACGTGTCAGTATGGAGCCAGAAAACTGGGATTACTGAGTTTGCAGAACCCACAGAGGGACCGGATTGTGATAGACTGGGACAGAATGTAGATTTACTAGGGTACCATCCGGGAGTTCCACGATGGTATCTGGCCACACTGGGGTGGCACACAAGAATATTAGGGTGGTACATAGTGTGCTGTTTGCTCCCCAGCCATGCTAGGATGTTATACTGGGAGGGTCCACCTAGGTTGTAGGCAGCCTATGGAGATGGCACTCCCAGGTACTCCACAGGACAGTACTAGGATGGTCCATCATACGTAAGGATGCTACACAGGTATTTTGGGGTGGTTCCAAGAGCCACAGGGATATGACTCTTGTATGTAAACAAGCATACTAGGATGGAACACTGGAATGGTGTACAGATAATCCAGGATGCTACATTAGTTCATTGGGATGACATGTGCCAAGATTTGGAAAAAAGAGAGGCTAACTGGATTCTGGAAAGGGCCTCATTACTGTCACCTCCAAGACTCATCTCTCCACATGTGACCGTGACTGACAATGACTGTTCTGTCTCCTCAGTGGAGACCATCAGTGAGGCATGTATAGTGTAGTCTGTGGGATAACCCACAGGCTCCCCAGTTCTGTTGTACTGTTCAGGGTCCTGTAGTCTTGAATGGTCTCCTAGGCTTCTAATGGCGCAGCTTCTTTCTCTCATTGCAAATGAGGAACTGAAAAGCCTTCTTTGTAAGCTTGTAAAGTGTGGCTACTGTATTGTGTGTAGAAAACAAACAAACAAACGCTCGCATAACTCAAGGTTGCCTGGAATTCTAAGTGGCCCTTAGAAACTACAGGACAGGGAGGTAAGAAGGAGTAATAATTTATCGCAGACAAGTTTTGAAATTTGGGCTTCATTATTTAGTAGTACTGAGACCTTAGGCAAGTTCTTATTAAAGCTTTACTCGTTTTCTCTGTAAAAAGGGGCTAATGAATATTTTTGTAAAGAGTTGTGTCAATCTACAAGGAATTTGGGGGGAACTGCAAAGTCTTCTATGCTGGGGCTATGGATGTATCTCAGTCAATCCCGTGCTCACTTTCCGTGTATACAGACCCAGATTCCACCCCAGCATTGCGTACAACTAGCTGTGACGGCACATACCTGCCTTCCCACTACTCCAGAAGTAGAGACAGAAGGATCAGAAGTTCAAAGTCACCCTTGGCTACATAAAGAGTTGGAGGCCTACCTCGGCATGAGACCCTACCTCTCTCACACACAAACACCTCCTATAATATAAGGTGAAGAGGGCAGCAGAGGGGGGCGCAAGCCTACTCTCAGATGTGCAAGTACAGGGATACAGAAACCTTTGCCTTATTGACCCCATGATAGGAACTGGATGAATGCTATACTTCCCCCACTCCAGTCCCACGGAAACCTAGGCTTTCAATATAGTCTTCCAGAAGGAAATAGGAATACTAAGCACTTTGAGAAACCTACATCCAACTGATCCTGGAAGATGAAAGTCACTCCCATTTCTATGTCGGGATAGTTGGCTCCTCTCTGCAGGTCCACATCTCTGTGGCTCTGATGAGTTTTTATGGTCATTAAAATGAGCCAGTGGCACCTTGTCCTGAAGAAGAGGAGCGACCTTGACAGCTGTGGCCCGTGCCAAGTACAAATTAAGGTAATTACAGCAGTTCCCTCTCTAGGTCCTTTCTGCCATCACTAGTGTCCATGTTCTTCTTTCCCTGGAGCGTTCTGGAGACTTCTGTTGGCCTTGCCAGAAGTGCTTGCTGTCCTTGAGGTGTTGCTCATCACCCATATGAGGAAAACACCCAAATCTCTACAATGTAGCATCTAATGCCCTTAAGATGACCAGAGAGGGTCTGTGGCTATCATCATAAGAAATCCTATCTTAAAAAGGTTTTACTGAGGGGGCATTAAGGCAAGGAGACGATCAGTTCTGTTGCCTGGTGTGACTTAAAGGATGGCGACAACAGCCACTTCCTCGCTGTCACATTGTCATACCTCTGACCATAGCTGCATCTGTCCTCTCTGCTAACATGGTACACGCTTCGAGCATCTTGGTCCTCTTGCGTTTCTCACAATGATCCTAGAATCCTAGGGGTGAAGCCTCTCCTCCATCCCTCTCATTTTGAAGAAGAAATCACAGGTGGGAGAAAACAAGACCACACTGAAAGAAAAAAGAGTAAAGTTGGGCCAGACCTGGAAGGCAGCTCTCCCCGCACCTCTATCCATGAGCCCATTTCTTCTCTCTCAGCTGCGACTCTGTATCAGCTCCTCTTGCTGCTGTGACAAAATGCCAGACAAGACCAGCTTAAAGACGATCTGGGCTGGTGGTTTGAGGATGCAGACCATCAAGGCAGAGAAGGCATGGTGCAGAGTAGCATGGGGCCGCTGGTGATATTGTGTCCACAGACAGGAAACGGATGCAAATGAGTGCTGGTGATTGGCTCTGCTAACTATTCCAATTCAGCCCAGATCTAAAGGGATGGCATCACCAACCACATTCGGGAAGTGTCCTTCCTCCGTAGTTAAGTCTTCCTGGGAACACCCACAGGTGGGTCACTTAGGTGATTCTAAACCTCAGCAAGCAAGCAGCAAAGATAAATCATCACAGTTGTCCTCCCTCTTCCAACGCAGACGCCTGATACAGCTGGACCATCTCTGCCTTGAGCAAAAGTGACTAGACTGCTATTTTTGGAAATCACAATCATGTAAAACAGGTAGGGGTAACAGAAAGCACAGCCATGTTTTCCATGGGGCAGTTTTCTTGGGTATCACCTGGAGGGATTACCATAAGGGGACAGCCTTTGAGATCTGCCTTATGGCTTTTTGGGAACCTATTCTATATGGATGCACACCTTCTTAGACCGAGATGGAGGGGGGGAGGGCCTTGGGCTCCCCATAGGACAGGGTATCCTGCCCCCTCTTAAGGAAGCAGGGGGAGGGCGGTGGGGTAGTGGGGGAGCAGGAGGGCCTGGGACAAGGGGAGTAAATGTAAATTTTTCTTTTAACAATAAAAAAAAAAAGATAACACACCGCTAGCCTAGTGCCCACCCTTTCCATCTGCTTCTCCATCTCTCATTCAGTGACCGTGGGCATCTCACATTTTCCCCTCTCCTCATAGTTAGGGGGCTACGCTTTGCTAAACAAACTATGGCAGTGCAGTGGATTGTTTGCCAAGAAGATACCTTCAACGTGTTGTGCCCACATCTCTCACACCTGGGAACATTTCCAGGAGAGTCCCACGAAGAGCAACACGAGTGGGATGATTTCTCTTTTCCTCCAAAATAATTCTGATTTCTTTTTATTTAAAGCTTAACAATGTCATTAAAGCCCCGTCCCCGATCATCTGATTTTTATTTTTTTTTTAAGTGTAAAATCTATTTTAGTGGGTAGAGCCTGTGCTATGGTTAAGCACTTACTTTTATTGTCTCTCTGGGCACACTGCTCAGCTGCAGGTGGATGATCAATCAATAATATCATAAAGGCAGGCTCACTCTGTGCCTTCCCCACAGATGGCTTCATTGTGCCCACACTTGGGTGGGGGAGGCTAAGATCTGTCTGTCCTTCTTGTCTTGGGTAAAGGAGACTGGTAGCTGGTTCCCTCCTAGTTATTTGTCTGACATTGCCGCCAAGGCCTTGTGTCCTTTGTCTGGGTTTCCTGAGTCTTTGCAAAGGGAACATCCACTGGCCATTTGAAGCAGAGCAAGAGTACTCCACAAGAGGATGTAGCTGTGTCCTTCCTAGCTAGATTCGGGGTGGTGGCCGGATGCAGGATTGGTGCCTCCCTTCCAGTGCTTGCCCTAAGCTGTCAGGAGGAGGTCATCATGCAGCTACCATTGCCACCTTCTGCAAAAAGAAACAAGGGTCCCTTCTTCCAATAGCAATGGTGTGAGCGTCCATGGGCTTTCCCCTTCAAGATGGGGCAGTGTGATCCAGTGTGGTGAGTGGAGGCCTGGGTGAGAGGATAGGAGGGAAGGCGTTCTCTGCCCATAACTCTGCTTCTTTCTTTATACCATCAAGAAACGTGGCCACGATGCTGAATCCCTCACTTCCCATTGGGGTTCTTCAAAGAGCTTCACAGTGGGGCTTTGCATAATTACAGACCGTGCTGTCCATCAGAACGCACATTCCATCAGAGTAGGAACTGGGTTCAGCACTCCTGGTGGGACCAATCTTTAGGACACACCTCCTTATTCACTGGCTGGCTGACACTCTCCTGTTCCGGAACTGACACTTCTAACAGCCCATTGCCTCATCGTGGCAAGAGTTTTCCTCCTTTTTAACAACAATGTTATATATGACATATATAATAACTTAATAATGTGCCATATATATATATAAAATGCCTCACCCATTTAAAGTGTGATATCTAAAGAGCACTAGTATATTTATAGAGCTGTGCAACTATCACATTCTTCTAATTTTAGAACATTTCTGCTGCCCCCGAAGGCAGCTCCATCGTCATTAGCAAGCACAGCCTATTTCTTCCCATACCGGTCTACTTCCTGTCTCTACAGGTCCTTTTTTTAAAAAAAAAAAAAAAATCTGGACCTTTTACAAAATGAAACCCTGAGCCATGTGCTCATCGCTGTTTTCTCCTACTCGGCGTGCCTTTGATTCTTACCTATGACCCAGTGTGCATCACTCTCTCGTCCTCTGTTGTGAAATATACACACTGTTGTGGAACGTAACACTTTTTGGCTCTCCCACGTATGAACTGCTCTTCTGATGCTGTGGCCAAAAAGCAGTTTAAGGTAGAAAGGGCGTGTTTTAGCTGATGGCTCTAGAGGGACAGTTCATAGGGACCAGGAAGACATGGTTTGGTGGCAGGTGCAGAAAGCCGGATGCTCACATTCTATCTGCACACAAGAAACAGAAGGAGCAGGAAGTGAGGAGAGACTATAACTTCTTAAAACCCACCCTCTAGAGATTCACTTCCTCCAACAAGGCTCTACCTTCTTAAGGTTCCATCACTTCCCCTAACTGTACCACCGCCTGAGCCTGTGGGGGCCATTCTCCATTCAAGCCACCACATTCCCATCACAAGTTGAGGTTGACATACATTTCAGTAATTGCCTTTTTTTTTAACATTAATGATCTCTGAATTTCAGTCACATGTCTTTGCATGGAAATGTTAGAGGCAAGGTCTCATGTAGTCCATCGTGGGTCTTGAACTTAACATGTTGCTAAAGATGACCTTAAACTCCTGATCCCCCTGCCTCCACCTCCTGAGTACTGAGGTTACAGGTATGTACCGCCACGCTGAGTTTCTGTGGTGTGGGGAGATAGAACCCAGGGCCTTTGTGCCAGACAAGCACTCGAGCCATTCCTGAACAACTTGACTCCGGTGCTCATCTGTGGAGACTCTATAAAGGGCACTCCGACCCAGGTAAAGGACAGGAATTGAGAAGTCTCCTCAGAAAACCCTGAGGTGGTAGAGCAAGGGAAGATGGGAATGAGTTCTTTTTCAGCAAGGAAGCTGTTTTATCCTACATCTGAGAAACAGCTCTGTCTGTACTCAGTAAGGACATTTCTGAAAGTTACTGGTTTTGTTCCTACCGCCTTTTAGGACATTTTGCCTTTAATGAGAACCACAAGTTTACCCAATGAGGAGGGAAATAGGCCTCCTGGAATGTAATAGTATTGACTTAGTCATATGTCAGCTATTCCAGGCCAACTCTATGGTGTCCCCCTGCCTCAGGTGTTTGCGCTTGTGCCCTGAGACATGCTGGCAACTTGGGGCTGCAGTTCTGCCTAGCTCTGTGGATCAATGTGGATCGTTTAGGACTTGTCAGACTTGGGGGAGACATTTGCAGGTTCTTGGGTAGAGAAGCTCCACCGTGAACCACACAAAGTGGCTCCTAGCTCACCTCCTACCCTTGTCACCACCTCTTCCTGAGCTGGCCTACAAGGGTCAGCGGCAAGAGAACAGAGGTCAACTGGAAAAGTCCATCACATTTGGAGCTATAAAATGACAGTCATTGACACTTCCAAGACGATGACGTGACGAGCAGAATAGAAGAAAAAGTGATGCTTATGAAAATTATGGTGGGGAGAGCTTCCACTTAGTGACCTCCTGCTGTCTCCTGCACACTAAGTAACATGTTTATCCAGCTATCCAGACTCATCCACCCACTCCCCGACCAATATGTCTTAACCAGCTAGTGACAAAGAGTGACAGACTCTGGTCCTTCAGATGTGACCTCTAGCTCTTTCCCAGTCCTGAAGCAGCCTGAGCTGTGCCAGGCACCTGGGAGAGACCATGGTGTAGAAAAGAAACACACAAACCGTAGCATCATACGTAACCATTTATCCAGACACCATCTCTTCACCCACCAACACAGTAACCAATCTTGGTCTCCAAGAAGCCCATCTGAGAGTGGAGCTCAGGCTCGCCACGTCTCCCGAGGAACATCAAACAAATCACCCAACCTTTTGAATCTCAGACCTCTCAACTGATAAACGTAGGCAAATGCATTACCACCTTATAGGGTTGTGGTGGCAAGTAAATGGAACTGGAGTCTACAGACATTGTCTGTTAACTACCAGAAGTAGTTTTGTGCTTACATTTGAAAATACAGGCTTGTGTTCTGGGAACTTATGTTGGGGCTAGGGTAACACCCTCACACCAGCCCTGGCAGAATGGAAGGCCTTGGTCCTATTTCTCCAGACACAATCCTGGTTGGTAGGACCCTTTGTGTTCCATGGCCTGACCCTCACATCCCCACCCTGCTTTGCCAGGAAAGGGATAGGCGTCTATACTGGCAAGGATCCAACCAGAGCAAACTTTGGGGTTCAGAGGACACAGGAAAAAGACATTTCAAGGAACTTCCTACTTCCTCAGAAATAGCCTTCTTGTCTCCCAGCTCACATGACCTCCTGGAATACCAGTCACCTTCTGAAAGCAAACATATCCAGGAAGAATGCCTGTACAGGTCTCGTGATGGGCTGGCTTTCTCTGTCCTCACAGGGCCTGCAGCTGGGGAGGGAAGGGAAAGAGGCAGATTTCATATCGGCTACCCAGGGTGAGGTCTGGTCACCCTGTTACTCATACTCCAAAAGTCAAGACAACTGTGTGGTAGCTGTAAACAGAGCCGGCGCTTTGAAGCAGTGTGTGAGTTCAAAAGAATCCCCCCACCCCCGTATCTAAATGTGCTTATTGAGCAAAAAACGGGTGTTAAACATTGTAACTCACCACATCTGCATAAAGCTCTGAGAAGTAAAGAGGGCAAAATTCACTCTCAGAGAGGCAAGTTTGCTCCCCCAAAGGCCAAGTAACTCATAGCTGGGGAAAGTATTTCTCAACAGACCTTTCTGAATTCTGGGCCCACAGTCTTAGCATTGGGACCAGATTGCCTTTATCCTCTAAAGTAATTTGGGACTTTGTGGTCCAGAGTGTTTCTGTTACAATTATCCAACCATTATGACATAAAACAGCCAAGGACATGGTATTAAATAAGCAAGTCTGTGTTCTGCTCCGCTTAGGAACAAGCCTGGGGTACAGCGGCAAGGGGCTAGGGAGTACATGCCTGCCAGCAGGAGGCAACTCTCAGGGCTGTCCGGAATGCTTTCTTGTCACAGGACGGCTATGCAACAGGAAATAGGAGCCTGTAATTGTTAGAGGGTAATCAAAGAAGGCTGCAGAGCTGAGTTCGGGAGATGCGATTCAAGGGCTCTCCTCCTTCCTGACCCAGAGCAAAGCCTGGTGTGACTTATAGTACCCCAGGGAGCACTCATTTCTCTGGGTTTCCCCCTGCCATCTAGATTACCTTGTCCTCAGACATCTCCTTTTTCATACCTCTGAAAATTCAAATCTCTTTATGCATAGGGCTCTTCCTGTGATCAGTACCTTCCCAGAATGCTCTGCAGGCTCCTCGAGGCCCCACCACCCTGGCCTGCCTGAGCGAAACTGGGCCCCACGAGTTAAGGATACATTTGCTTTGAGGCTGAAGCCCGCTGGGGCCACTCCAACCTGTTTCTGGGACAGCAGGTGCGGCCTCTCATTGACACCAAAATACATTCCTGAGGTGGGGCAGACAGGCCAAGCCAGTGCTGGCCTCCCTCCCTCCAAGGACTCTGCTTCCTCCAGAGGACACATGTGCTGGGAGGACACCCCAAGTGCTAATCCTGTCATCCAGGACATCTAAGCATAGTCAGCATTTTAGCCAGGGGTTGGCCTGAGGCACAGGCCTTCCCCCAGTAGCATTTGGCCAGCCGGGGGCAACAGTAAATCACACCGCACTGAGAGGTACTCTTTGGATTCCACAGCTGCTGAGGACTCCTCTGTGGGCAACATAAATCAGAAGCTCACCCCCATTTTACCTGCAGGGTCTCCCCATCTCTGCAGGCTGGGATGAAAAAAAAATGGCAGAGGCTGAATCCAGCCAGGACTGGACATCCACGGCTGCCATCTCTTCGTCAACTTATTACCTGAGATTTATGCACGAAGCAGCCGGGTCTGCTCAGTGACACATTCTAATTTAATTAAATTTCGTTGGATTGATGTCTGATCAATCAATAATGTTAATGTTTTTGCAATTTGGAGATTAAAGTATGCTCAAGGCACGGTAACCCCCCAGCTACTGATTTCAGAATCCTCCTTGGAAGAGGGCTTGCTGGCCTGCTTTCTTCCTCGCTCTCTGCCCTCCTCCTTCCCATGTTTGAGCTGTTATTAAGAGCCTAGCATGGGGCACTCAGATGAGATGAATTTCAGATGGAAGCAGTAGTTTTCAAGCGGGAGGGAGCTTCAGCAGCAGCAACAGCAGGAAGCCAAGAGGCTCCAAGAGGGGTTCACCTCCAAGGGGGTGCACCTGCAAGTTGGGTGCACCTCCAAGTGGTGTGCACCTCCAAGTGGGGTCCACCTCCAAGTGGGTCCACCTCCAAGTGGGGTCAACCTCCAAGTAGGGTTCACCTCCAAGTGGGGTGCACCTCCAAGTGCGGTCCACCTCTAAGCAGGGTGCACCTCCAAAAGGGGTCTACCTCCAAGTGGGGTCCACCTCCAAGCAGGGTCCACTCCAAGTAGGGTTCACCTCCATGTGGGGTCCACCTCCAAGTGCGGTCCACCTCTAAGCAGGGTGCACCTCCAAAAGGGGTCTACCTCCAAGTGGGGTCCACCTCCAAGTAGGGTGCACCTCCAAGTGGGGTCCATTCCAAGTGGGGTGCACCTCCAAGTGGGGTCCATTCCAAGTGGGGTGCACCTCCAAGTTGGTCATAATGTCCATTTCCTGATGGGCTAGATCCAGCACAGACAAGGCTGATGGTGCCTGACCTAGGAACTTCGCTTTGATAACCACTAGCTAAAACGTCAAGAGAATGAGCCCTGAAACCCTGCGGGTTCAGATGCCATTCGGAAACTGCCTGGATTTACGCATATTATTTAACTGGTTGCTGCCTCAGTTTCTCAATTCTCAAGACCCTGACAAGTGAAATTCTTCAAGATCTGTAACACTCAGGACAGTGTCTGGTGGGTAAGAAATGGCCCATGTGTGTCAATGTTCCATCATCCATCCTTCTTTATGTGTGTTTCCATGTATGTGAAGGTATAGGTGCAGATGTGTGTACAGATGTGTGCACACCAACCTCTGCTGTCAGTTATTCCAAATACTGTCCATTTATTGGATGCTTGATTTGAAGACAAAGTCTCTTACTGGCCTGGAACTCACCAGCTTTGTCTAGGCTGGGTGGCCATATCAGCCTGGGTCTGTCTCTACGGTGCTGGTCTTACAAGCCTATGCCACGTGATTGACTCATCTGATTCTTAAAATGCAGAGCAAAGCAGCCAGCCTCCTGCCCGCTTGCACTTTCTGTCCTGGAGACGTGCATGGGTGATGTGATGAGCCGGGCAGTGATGGGCATTAATAAAGGTATTCGGTGTAACCCAAAGGGACCTCTTCATGAAAAGGAGCTGAAGTCTCCGACAGTGACCAACAAGTATCAAGGGATGGAAGGACCTGGCAGGCAATACTTGTAGGCCATTTGAATGTGCTTGCTCAGTCTTCTAGGCCCCAAAGGAAGCAACAGCATATTCCAGACAGTGGAAGCTTAAGATCTGTATGTAAATATGTAATGGTCTCTCCACCTGTTGATTAGGGAAACATTTAGAGGCAATCGAGGAAGGATGCATGGGAACACGACTGAATTAGACACACCTCAAGCTTCAGAAGTCAAGAATTTTCTAAAAGTCCAAGTCAAGGACTAGTCTACATTTTGGATTCCACCCCGACCCCTGGGTAACAGTTCCTTGGAATTCAGCCAGGAGCAGTTTTCAGACCTTTACCAGCTAAATTAATTTCAAGAAACAGATTCCAAAATAGCAGCTTCGAGCTGAGTACATTCTGCAAATTTTTCACTGGAAGCGACATGGTACTTGGAAAAACATTCTTCCTCCTTTGCCATCATTTAAAGTTCTGAGTTTTTACCTCATTCAGTATTCTAGTTTGTCCAGAAATCCACACCTGCAGAGATGATTCAGTTAGAAAGAGACCGACAATGGGGTCTTCTAAGCCAAAGCGGGGGCCAGGGGACACATTAATACATTCATATAAGGAAGAGTCATTCTACATGTCCCTGTGGTGACCACGCACTAGAGTGTGATGAAGGTAGTCCAGTCACATGACTCCCCATGGCTGCGTCTTCAGACTTCAGTCTTTCTGTACATGGCGGTCCCTGTAGCGAACGGAGTATCGTCTCCCCTAATTGCACACAGGGGCCCTGTGCTTCTGTTCCAAAGTTAGTGCTTCCGTTGTCTTTCCACCGTGAGCATGATCCCTGCCAGCCCTGAGCTCTTGTTCCTCGTGGGACAAGGTGGAAGCTGAGTGAGGGCCGAGGACTTCTGCTTTCTGCTGTCATCTGGCCGAGTTGCCTCATCGCTTCCCAATCCCTTCCTTCTCCTCTCCCTCCAAACTTAGCTCAGAAAGGCCTTGTTAGGGCCATGCCCTTCACGTGTTTTTGCAAGCCTCAGCTCTTGCTAGGGCTTGGTCTCCCAACACCCTTCTGACAGAGGCAGTGTCAGTTTGCATTTCTTAGAGGGTCGGATTGTGAGGCCCGGAACAGCACACCTGCAGGAATGAATCACTTGGAAAGAGAGTTTGCAACACTTGGCGTGTTGCAAAGCTTGCAGCGGGATCTTCTGTGTCAAGGAAAGACATGTTAGGGCAGTCATAAAAAAATCATGTACACATTTCAGGAAAATTTTCAAAAATAGAGACCTGGGGCTGGAGAAATGCCTCGTCTCTTGCAGGGAATGCAAATTTGCTTCCCAGCACTCACGCCGGGCAAATAACAACCACCTGTAACTTGTGCCCCAGTGACATCCGGTCTCTGCGGGCACCTGCTTCTGTGGCGCACATTAATTTACATAGGAACCCAAACCCTCTAAATAAAGAAATAAATTTAAAAAACCTTTAAAAGAAGGGAGGCCTAAGTTTTTAAATTAGGTTTACATCTTTACTGCCGACCCAGACACCAACTGTGCACTCCTATCCTAGTTACAGCATATACAGGGAGACGCCAGATGCCAAATTTAGTTCCAGCTGGAACTTTGGAAAACGCTCGGTTCCGGTGTCCTGGGTCCACAGGTCAGTGTTGACAGGTAGCTGCAGTACAGGCCTGGACAGAGAGCTATAGGACAGGCTTGTTATCCCTGCTGTGAGCCCAGAGTTTTCAAATCAAAGTCTCATTGAATGGTACAGGAATGCATGCCTGTTGCCTTCATATGCAATCATAAGGGAGCTTTTCGAGGTACCACTTCGGCGTGTCAAAGACCAACAGGAGTGACCTTATGAAATGTAAATCCGATTAAAATTCCTTATTCCTAGTTCAAGACCACCTAGTGCTGTCGTCCACTGCTGCACAGTGAGCCCAAGGCCGCCCCAGCCTCCGTGGAGCCTTGTGATCCAGCTCCAGCTTCCTCTCCACTTGCCCTTGGCGCCCCTCCCTCCGCAGGCTTAGTCTCTGTTCCTTAAACAAGCCAAGCCCACCCCTACCTCGGGCCTTCCTGTTTACTCTTCCTTTTGCCCCGGATAGATTCTTTCCCCCAGATTTCTGGGACTGCTCGCCTTGCTGCACAGCTTATGCCCGTGGGCTTAAATATGCATTCCCTAAAAGGAGCCTTCTCTTCATTCAAACATCACTACTGTTACTACATCCCCCCCAACTCCTGTGTCTTCATGACTTTAAGCAATTCTCGAACCCTGGCTTCAATTACCGATCTCCCCACACGGAACAGAATTTAAGAGAGGCCCATGATTGTTTTTCCTGCTCACTTCTGCATCACCAACACCCACATGGCTAATCGTTTCTAGGTCAAGGTCTAGAGACAAGTGGTCTTGGTCACCAGGGGACAGGCTAGCATGGCTGAAGCGGGGGTGGGGGGAGTCACTATGTACTAGTGTCTGTGCACACATGTGTACACATGTATGTGTGCGTATTCTTGTCAAAAAAGAACATCTTCGAGAGTTCTCATCTGTTAGGTCAGGAAGGGGTGGTAAGCTGGGTTAGAACACTTTTGTTTTAAACTCAGAACAATAAGGGGAACATCTAAACCCACAACAGAGAAGTTCACTTTGAAGGTACGGGTAGATTTTTTTGCCAGGGCTCAAACCTTTCCCATCACCTGTGTTCCTGGGCAAGCTACCCACCTTGTTAAATTGAATCTCAGCTTTTCACCCCTAAAACTGGTGTATTAGTAGTCCCTTCCTTGTAGGATGGTTAGGCAGGAGTGCTATAGAGCATGGTGTTTTCACAGGTTACCTGGGAAGAGTGGGGACGGATTAGTGGGTTCCACCATGCTATTGCTGTCCTTATCCCTAGCCCGAAATCAAAACAGGAACTGATGAGATGGCTCACCAGGCAAACGTGATTGCTGCCGAGCTTGATGACCTGAGTTCGAACCCTGGATTCACAAGTTGGAAGGTGAGAACCAACTCCTCTGAGTTGTTCTCTTACTTCCACACATGCATTCTGCAAGATCATCCTCATACAGAGGAATAGCTAAATGTTAACAAAAAAAAAAAAAAAAAACAACAACTAAGTAGGTTAGAGGATTTCTGAGGACAATTGCCGCTGGTGGATCTGAGCAGGCAGGGGCGGGGGTGAGGTGGAAAAAGGGAAGAGGGAACTAGAAAAAAGGCCAGTAGCTCTTAGGGAACCTGTCTTGATTGACATTTTGTGGAGGCACTGAGAGGGGCCTTCTTCTTGAGCATAGTCCCCCTAGACTCGCCTCCTCCTAGGCATCCTAGATGACACCTTACACTATGGCAAAGCTTACAAAAAGGTCAATAGATCATATAGTTCAGTAGGGAAAGGGGATGGAAGACATCTCATGAAGCAGACTGGCTCACCTAAGCATGGTCTCGTCTTCTCAGGCTGCTTTCTGAGGAACCCAGAGCTGGGTGCTCTGTCTCCTTTCTTCAAGGAGTAATCACAGGGCACAGGTGTCCTCTCTCCTTTCCCCAAACAGTAACCACAGCAGGGACAGCTATGCATGTAGCACCCCATTCTTGTTCTCCTGGCACATCCATAGACGTGTTTCCCGGCATCCTTCACTGTACGATGTGATGTATACCTATGTTTGGGCCAACAAAGGGCACGGTGGTGACAGAGGAAACCTCTACGTATTCCCTGGTGATCTTTCTCCTTCCCTTCTGTTGAATGAACTAAGATGACGTCTTAGTTCAGTGACAAATGGAATAACAGAGGCATACATAATATGGAAGGAGCCTGGGCCCCCAAGACTTCCACTGGAGGAGATCCCAACTGGTTAGCAGCAATACCCATATTTGAATGTCAAAGGAGCAAGCAATAAATTTTGTTGTGTTAAGCCTGCCTATCATAGCAACTAGCCTACCCTAAATAAATATTCTACCCTTGGAAAATAGCCAGTAGCCCCCATCACAATATCTTATACACATAAATTTCTAAAGGATGATGGGCAACATTGAAAACAAATGAAACATACAGAATCTCTAATTCCTGCAAGTGCCACAGAAACCGTGTGTGCCAAGTGTAATGTAGAAATAGATGATCAGTAGTGCTAAGATTCACCAACACATGTGGAAGCTAGGAGTTCTGGTTCCCAAATGCACACTCTTTGCACCGGGTCTGTAGGACATGTGTGCTAGAGAGAACCACACTGCAGCAGACATGGACAATGATAAAGACAATTGAAGGAAAATGTATTTTAAATGAATCACCTAAATAACAACAATCAAGGTGGGTTTTTTTTTTTTAAGTGTTATCAGAAATGGAGAGGAGTCACTGAGCAGCAAGGGGAAACCTCTTCAATATGTTGGAATGGACTTAAAGGAGACTATAAAAGGAAATTTATTACAATTTTTAAAGTATCCAAATAAGCCCTAGGGACTCCATTGCCCCACATTTAGCTGCACATTCAAGGAATCCATATCAAGATCCTAATTGGTTTTTTTTTTTAATGACAAGTTGAATTCAAAGATCATTGGGATGAATTAATAAGCAGAAGAACTGAGAACTGATAAAAACCTATCTGATAGAGGGATTTAAAAAAGAGAACACTCTAATTGATAGGCAAGAGATGAGGTCACCACTCTGTTCTACCTGCTGTGTGAATACACTCATTAAAGATACAATAACGTGGGCGAAATGAAAGAATTCAGGAACGGAACAGGCTCCAGAGTCCCGAGAGGAATGGGGTATGTGCAGGAATGCAGTGTGTCATACAAATAATACTTCAAACTAGGAGAGAACAGACGACTGGAGAAATCAGACAGAGATGACTAGATAGCTACATTTCTGCTAGCTCCCCGCACACATTTTATTTTCAAATTACATGCAGTATTGACAATTTCGGAATAAGATCTTGAGAGGCGTGTGTCAAATGCTACAAACTTTTTTTTTAAAATAATTTTGGTTACTGTCACAGTTAGTTTTATTTATCAACTTGACCCAACTTGGACTCCTCTGAGAAGAGTATCTCAAGGCAGAATTGTCTAGATCAGGTTGTCCTGGGGGTGTGTCCACCACAGATTATGTCCATTCTGTTGAATGATATGGAAAGATCTAGCCCTAAAGTGCACTGTACCATTCCCTGGACTAGACCCTATTCTGTATAAAAACAAAAAAAAAAAGGAGAAATTGAGCATAAGAACACAGGCATTCACTTTCTCTCTGAATTTGACTGTGTATGTGGCCATCTGCTTCAAGTTTCTGCCTTAACCTTCCAGCTAAGATGGACTGTAGCTGGGAACTGTGAGTTAAAACCAACACTTTCTGCCCTAGGTTGTTTTTGTTGGTATTCATCACTTCCAAAACTAATGCAGTAACCAAATGCCACAAAACCTTTGCATAACAAGATTGCAAAGAGACGCAATTTAAAAACAGAAATGTTCCTTTTTATCATCATATTGCCAAAGTAAATAAAGATATGTTCATAGGCAATAAGTAAAATTTTAAAATCAGGTTGAAATAGATGAAAGGAATAACAAGGAGTGTTTGTTTGCTGAGGACGGGGAACACTATCATGGCTAAAGGTACAAACAGTTAAAATTCACAGTGTATTGACACAGTGGGTATACTTCTTTGAAGTTAAAAATAAAATCTACCCAAGACCCCAAAGACAAGCAAGTAAAGAGGGTCTCAGCAATATTGCTGAAAAGAGTGAGATTAAAAAGATTTGTTGAACCAGCTTCAAAGATGGCATGGGGGGTGAAGTCCTTGCTGCACAAGCTTGTGGACCCAATTGCGGATCCCAGCATTCATGTGTAATCCAGCTGTATTGGGGAATACCAGTCATCTCCATGCTGAGAAGTCAGAAAGAGGAGCTCACTGGACACCTAGGCTAGCAAAACCAAGGGTCTTCAGGTCAGTGAGAAACCTAACTCAAAAAGTAAGGTGAAGAGGAAGAGGAAGATTCTGACATTGACTTCTGGCCTACACACATTTATACAAAAATGTGCAAGTAGGCTTAAGTGGACACACACACACACACACACACACACACAGAGTCTCTCTTTCCCTCCCTACCTTCCTTCATCCATCACCATCTCTCTGTCCCTGTCTCTCTCTCTTTCACAAACACACACACACACACAGAGACAGAGAGAGAGAAAGAACAAGAGAGAAACACACACAGAGATTGAAACAAATGGCGGCAGCCCTGGGAAGGTGCTTCCTTTCAGATGAAACTTAAGATCTGACACAACACTGCACTGCAGGAAAACAAGGTAATCAGAGAGAAACACGCAGAAGGTATTTGACACACTGCACAGTGTTCCAAGAAATGAGAACACCATGGGAACAGTAGTTGTCCCATCAAGTTCAGGACAATGCCAGATGTGCAGAAGGTGATAGAAAGGACTGGCATTTCAAGATGTTAGTGGGGTGTCTTGTATCTTCTATCTGTCATCTATCTGTCACCTAAACTTCTGTCTACCACCTATCTACCAATCATCTATCTAGTTCTCTGTCAATAAATTCATCATTTATCATCTATATAGCTATCATCTATCAATCATCTATTTACCATACATCTACCATCTACCAATCATCTATCATACATCTAAGATCTATCTATCATCTTTCCTGTTATCCATTGACTAATCTATGTATCATCTATCTCTTATCTGGCTACCCAGCTATCTACATATCTCTCATCTATCTTACATGTATCTATTAATCCATCCTTCTGTCATCTATTTTTATACTTCTCATCTATCTACTCACCTATCATGGATCTATCATCTCTCTATTCATTTATCAACTGATCATCTACCTGTCTATCTATTTATATCATAATGGATTAGAGAATGGACTTTTATACCAGGCAGAACTGGCTGACACAGATGTGTCACACAGACTGTATCTGTCTCCTATTCCAAACACTGTAAGGGAGAATGGTCTCTGCTTCCCTGAGGAAAGGATAAAATTGAAATCACACACATGAAGCATTATCTAGTGGGTAGTAGCTGCCATTCCAGATGCTGCATGACATTACCTGCTTCTCAGTAAAGCTGGAAAAAAAAAGAAGCAATGGGTATGTTTATTTTTATTTTATTTATTTTTATTGTTTTTATTGAGCTATATTTTTTCCACTCCCTTCCTTTCCTCCCCCTCCCTTTCTTAACTCTCCATGATCCCATGCTACCAATTTACTCAGGAGATCTTGTCTTTTTCTATTTCCCATGTAGATTAGATCAATTTCTGTCTCTCTTAGGGTCCTCTTTGTTGTCTAGGTTCTCTGGGATTGTGAGTTGTAGGCTAGTTTTTCTTTGCTTTATGTCTAAAAGTTACTTATGAGTGAGCACATATTATATTTGTCTTTCTGGGTCTGGGTTACTTCACTCAATATGATGTTTTCTAGATTCACTCATTTGCCCGCAAATTCAAGATGTCATTATTTTGTCCTGCTATGTAGTACTCTGTTGTGTAAATGTACCACATCTTCTTTATCTATTCTTCGGTCAAAGGGCATTTAGGTTGTATCTAGGCTCTGGTTAAATACTGCCTGACCCATTAGTTTTAACCTCTTATAATATTAGTTTAACCCATATCTAGTAATCTGTGTATCACCACATGGCTGTGGCTTACTTGGAAGATTCTAATCAAAGTCCATCTTGGG
>JAQHUG010000082.1:3725862-3748991 GCA_028555095.1 Dicrostonyx torquatus | reverse complement strand
TAGTATCTTTGCAAATCTCCCCACAGTAAAAGGCCTCCCTGGGGCAAGCATTTCCTAGAAACCTTAAATGCAAACAGTGCCAGAGAAAGGAGTGAGCTGGACTCTGCCCTTTGACCTTTGCCTGGTGCGCATCTCGTTTGTAAAAAGCTGGGTGTGGTGGTACACATCTATAATCCGAGAATTGCTGAGTCAATGAGCTCTAGTGGAAGGTACCAGAGGAAGATACCAGATGCCAACCTCTGACCTTCACATTCATACGCAACCTCTGGCTTCCATATGCACACACATAAACATATACACATGTGTATATACATGCACACTTGATAACTCACACATATTCAGATTTGGAAAGGACCGAAATGTGCAAGGAAGGTTACCTCCTTGAGCTGACTACATCTGATATTTGCTTCACTTTGTTAAGTCAATCTACCTTCTGCCTCTTAAGCTGATTTCTCGTGGCATCCTAAATTGTAAACATTTTCCTATGGTGTTAAACAATCAAGAATGTATTTAAGAAAAAAAAACCCCACAATTTTCTCACTCATGAAATAAAGATGCAAACGCATACTCCAGCATCTCTGACAGTACTCTTCTGTTGGTAATGGAGTGTGACAGAGAAATCCACTTGGACTCATTCTTTTAAAAGATGCTTAGAGAACCCTATTCCTCCTCAGGACAGAAGAGACAGGATAGGACCTCTCATGGCTCATAGGCCTTTTCCCATCAAATCAATGTCTAGTGGAGAAATTCTGGTGGATGTGAGCCCCGAGCTCTTACGTTCTGTTATTTACCTGAGCAGTGACATACTAAATTTGTACATACACCTCCCTGCAAAATCATGCCTACCAAGACCTCGGTAATATTTTATAGATGGTAAAATAGTGAATTATCTTTCTTCCTTCTTGTTTTTTTATTATTCACATATTTAAAAAAAAATCCAATGATCAATCACAGGGAATTCAGGAAGGATTGGGAGTTTCTCTTAAACTATAAAAAAATATACTGCCATAAACATTTCATGACTATGAAACACAGTCCTAATACAACAGAGTCTCTTCATTCAGGGAAGGCAGCTATGGGCAATGCTAGCCCCAATATCCATTGGTGGTGGTGCTACAGGCCTTGATAAAAGATGTTATGACCTTCTGGAGGACCTTGATCACTCCAGGGTATCTGTCCCATCACTCCATATTAGACATTAATTGTCATCTGAGGGGGACAGAATGTCGGGCGTCAGCTACCTGATTCTGTAATGTGCCATTCTATCCCGAGTCCCATCACCCCAAGTGCCGCCTAAGTCTGGAGAAGTACATACAAATGTGTGTATGTACACATATATAATTTATTGGATGGCCGGCTCATCAACTATATTGGTTTTCATAGCTCTGCTATTGTCAGCATATTTCAGATTGGATTTGCTGCTGACACGGTTGAATGAAAAAATACTGACATTTTTCAGTATTGTACTTGACATTTTTAGTATTATTATTAGTCATTTCATTCCGTGTAGTAACATTGTCCGAGTGGGATCATCCACAAAAACAAAACAAAAAGGTTTAAAAAAAAATGCTCCTCAAGTCCGAACCCAGAAAAGACCCCTTCTCAAGTCTGAAGAGGTACCTACTTCCACAGCTGTCTCCATATACCTTCCATGAGACTGTGATGACCCTTGGCATAGATTGCTGTTGACACTTGTTACATAGAAAATTTCTGCAGAGTTGATTTAATGATTCGTTTAGCCAGAGATCTTTATATGGAAAGAATGACCACTTTTAACCTCATCCTAAACAGGAATTGAAGATTTTAAGTTGAATTTTCTCTCTAAAGGCATTGGCCATGTAGTCTATACCAACTTCCTAAATCCCGAAAGACTGCATTTTGGCCCAGATTTCTCACAAGTCCTTGCCAAAGCAATTATAAGTTACAAAGTGTGTTTGTGTATGTGCGTATGTGTGCATTTATACAGATATACATAAGTACGCAGAAGAAGTTTTTTGGTAGGAATTCACATATATTTGTGCTTCCATTTTTTCCAGAATACCAATAAACACTTATGGAGAAAGACAGTTACTCCATATATAGAATTTAGCTATTAACAAATGTCACAAGAAGAAAACTTGCATCCGTCAATGGCCACTTCCCTAAGATAAGACCCAAGTTGTTTTCTTGTGAAAGGCAGATCCTAGGGAGCTGGCTGCCAGGGTGTGAAGGACTGGGTTGGCACACTCTGAGGTTATGTTGCAGAAGACACTTGCTCAGCAAAGGGGACTCTGTCATCTCTTACTTAGCCAACGTTGTGAAGAACACCATTATCTACGAGGGTTATCATAGTCAATGACGTGTCTCGTAAGTTGGGAGTGGAGTTTGCAGTTGAGAATTCTTGAATAGACAGCATACGTTCAGCCTCTTTCATTCCCTCATGCATTCATCTCCCAGAAGGAGTTTCTTAAATGCACGGGGATGCCTCTGGGCTATGTGGACATTGCAACTAAAAGCTCAAACTACTTTGCATGTTGAGTAGAAGGCATGTCTATCTCTACCTGAGTTGCTATCAAAATGGAATGGTTGTGTTTCTATTGATAAAATGTGCCTTGTGATAAGGTGTCCCTGGAGATAAATGGCCCTTTCCATTGAGGTATCACAAATGAATGAATAAGAATTGCAGAAATTTTACGGTTATTGCTGATCAGTTTCTTAAGACAGTTTCCAAATTTGCTTGGGAGTGGCCGGCCTGGAGATCACTCTAGTAGGAAGTTGAATGTAAGAGACATAGCCCAAAACAGCCTCCTATGCCTTAGCCTCCTAATCAAACCTGCTTCTTCTACTTCCTTTTCTAGCTGTCTTTTTTTATGACCCAGAATGCTTAGGTGATATGCCAATAAGTAGTGTATGAATACTTAATGGAGGTAGAATGAATTATAAATGGCATGGAATTTATCTACATGGTTGCCATGCTGATGGCAGGATGATCCTTTATCGTCTATCAAGACATATAGGAGTCAATAGGTGAGGGAGCATCTTGGTTGATAAATTCAAAAATTGTTGCGGATACCATCTTGGGTTACATGGAACCCAATACTGTGTGGCACAGAGAAAGGTGTGGAACCAGGAAGGATGGAGAATATGATGCTGCCAGGAGAGAGAGTGGGATGGTCCCTACGGGCACAGAAACTGCTGGAATGGAGAACAGAGCACAGAGATTGCTAACAGCAGGGCTAGACTAATCGTAACCTCACAGTCCTGTGCTTGAGAACAGTAGGACTTTTTAGGAGATGCCACCAAATGACATTACCTGGAGAAATAGCTTGCATGCTATTTCTTCACCTCAAAGCCATCTGTCAACAGCCAGTTCTATAAACACAGCAAATACACAAGGAAATGGAAGGAACAAGCCTCCCCCCTCACACAGACTTACTGTAACATTTATTTCATGCTCACGTAGCAGGCAGCTCCCTTACACATTTCTTCTCTGTGTCTGGATTTGGAGTAGAAATTCTTCCATCTTGCGGCTCTGCTGTCCTCAGTCTTTGGGTCCTCAGTGTTCCTAGGACCATTTGTCCAGGTCAGCCGACAAGAGGAGGTACCATAAAAACCAGGTGTGGGGGTGGAGCTAGTTGCAAGACTGCTCACTCCAGTTAAACAGAAAAGCAATCTAGCTGCCCAAGTGGAGGGAACAACACAGCTACAGACCAGCTAGCACTGTCTGGCATGAATCTCAGATCTAGGTGTGTGCAGAGCACACACATACATGGGTTTATGTATTCTGCGATGCTAATGGGGAAGCGCTATTACGGAAACACCCTCCCAAATGTCATCTCGTGAAGCTGTTTGTGAAATTGCTTTTAGCATATTGTGTTTGCATGCCAGTGGTAGAACATACAGTTACAAATTGTCCTAATTTCTGGAAGGTCCCCCGGTAACAGTTCATTTGATTTGTGCTAGTATGGGCTTCCTTTTGCATCCTGTGTGGAATCAAAGCTCCCATGTCATGTGCGCATCCGCGTTAAAGATTTAGATGGCACGGCAAGGTATGAGGGGAGAATCAGAGCATCTTATTCGTGAACCTGTGTAGGTGACTTGTTAGCATTCACCTGAATTTTTCTGCTATGGACAGCGGGCACATATTCTAGACTTTGGGGCCATGTGCTCTCTATTAGGATGAGGGTTATCCTAAAACTTCTGACCTCAAGACTCCCTCCAGATAATCAGTTCCACTAATGCTCATTTCCCTTCTGTAAAGCAAAGTAGTATTTACAGACAGCCTACATACCTGACGTTTGATATTTTAATCACCTCTACATTATTTATCATGCCCAACAAAATGCAATTATTTTATTTGTTTTGACTGTTTTGGGAAAAGCCTGATGTAGCCCAGGCTGGACTAACACTGAAAATGATCTTGACCTTCTGATCCTTCTGCTCCCAGCAGCTGAGCACTAGGATTCCAGGAGTGAACCACCCCTCCTAACTACATGTCTGAAAAATAACCATCGCATGATAGTCTTTAGGAACTTGTGATAAAAGAAAAAAAAAAAACGTGTGCACGTTTAGTGCAGATGCAATTTTTTCCCCGATATTGTTGATCCATAGTCAGTTAGATCTAAGCATGAGGAACCACAAGATGAGTGTCTTCTGCCATGGGACACAAAAGTAGTCACAGTCTGTGCTTCATCAAATGGGGTCACCTATTCTAGTAAAACTTGACACACACAAATAGGCAGGGGGCAGAGTTTGGTCGCCTTCCCCTCAAGTCCAACAAGGCTATATTATAGGGTACACAGGCAGTGCTTTGTAAATAAATATTAGTGCATCTTCTCAACTTGAGATGGACCTCACCATAGGACTTAGAGGCATCTGGTCTTCAGTGGTTATTTGTGAATAAACACAGCCAGTGTCTGACTCTGTAAAGAAGTCCCAAGGTCTCTGGGAAGGGGGCGATTTTGACCTCTCGCTTGCTTTCCTCTTGGGCTGTCGCATGTCTTTTCCTCCATGAGTGTATTTTGCTATTATAATAAAGATGTTTTTACGTGTGCACACTTCCAGCATTTTGCTGACTCAGAAGAGAAGGTTTCATTATAATCCTGAACATGGAAGGTATTTGCATTTTTCAATAACTAGCTGCAGCTATGATTCAGAATTAAAGCTTAAACCACAAGATAACATTGAAAGAGTTTGGGCACGGCCTGAGATGCTTCTAGGAAGGCAAGGTCATGACTTCCTCTTTTGAAGATTTAGCTGACAGGGACTTGGGCAAAGGGAAGAGGGTGGTTTGGGAAGAAAGGCCTTGCGTCCCTATGTAACCACCCTCCCCTCCTGTCACAAGGCAAGATTCTCTGCCCGGCCTCCCGTGGGCCGGAAATACCTCTGCTGGCATCCAGAAGGCACTCCTGAGTGCTTGTTGAAAGGTCACGCACATGACCTGCTCTTCTCTCACAGGGCCTCGCTCAGGGCCTGGCATCCACGCAGACGCACGCTTGCTTCAAGCGATGTGACTCGTGGTTGGTGGGAGAGCTTCGTCTGCAGGTCTGCAGGTCGTCTGCAGGTGCCCAGTTTCGTTCCAGTTTCTGAGCACATGGCTTTCCTTACCCGAATGATGATAAAGAGACACATTTCATGAGTCCCCCAAAGCGCTGCTGTGCAAGGGAAATTATCTTGACTTCGGTGACATGATTAACCTACATTAACCCAAGATAGCAATGTGTGAACATTAGCACAAAGAGAGAGACATCAACGTCTCTTGTCTGCCAAGGGAGTAAACGGGAGTTTTCCTCACGCTTAACCTTCCTTCACTGTGTGCTTGTTGGTGTTGTGACGAAATAGAGAAACATAAAGGTTTCAGTGTGACATCATTTAAAATTTTTCCTCACTTGGTTTTTTTTTTTTTTAATCAGTGTTTCTTAATTTCTGCAGCTCTCACAGCTTTGTGTCCTACCCAGACACCACTCAAATATGGTGCTGTCTTTGTAAAACAGAAATCAAATGGGTGCTGGTGGGCTAGATGGCTCAGTGCTAGCTGTGCAAATATGAAGTTCCAAGTTCGAATTCCACGAAACTGCCACAGAAACTAGCACGTGACTTATGGCTGTCTCTCCAGTGCTAAGAAAGTCAGCAGAGACGGGGCGTCCTGGCGGTTTGCTGGTCAGCTGATCTAGCTGAATCCACAGGCTGCAGATTCAGTGCGGGACGTCATCATCAAAAATAAGGAGGAGAACAAGGAGAGCAGTAGAAGATACCTAAAGTTGGCCTCTGGCCTTCACACATATGTACATTGTATGTTGATGAGTGTACCTGTGCGTGAGTGTGAACGTGTGCATGTGCACACACAGAGACACAGACACGAACACTCACATGCACACACGTGCGTGCACACACATACATGCACACACACAGAAGGGCCAGTAAAGCAGCTAGATAAAATAGAAACCACAGTCCAGGCAATAACGCTGTTTGGATTTCAGGACCATTGCAGGAATCGTTAGATATTATCTTCTTTAGGGATTTGGCATGTTCCTCCTTAGATTGCTATCAGGCCAGGGGAAAAACAACCTCTTTATTATTTGAATCAGTTTCCAGCACCTCATGAATTAGAAGCTCACACCCGAAGGAGTATTTTCAGCTTAATGGAAACAATTTATCTAACACTTCCAACTCTTTACAAGATTCTACATTGATAGATGGACATTTCTGCTATGTATGTGTGCTCCACAGTAGCGTGTTCAACACCAGTTAACATCTGTTAAAAAGAAGTGAAGCCAATAAAAGACAATCTTCGTTTAATAAGGGAACACTGCAAATAACCCCCCCAATACAATTTTATGTAGTGTGTTAAAATCAAGTCCAGGAGGCTGCAAGTGGGCATATTTGTTTTTAAACCATGTTCCACGGGTTGGCTTGGGTTTAATGTGATGAGATGGCACATTCATGTTAGGGGAGAGCTGATGCCAATGAAAACAGCATCGGTTGCTCAATAATAGGGGCATATGCTGGAAAAAGGAACATATGCTTCCAGTGGTGTTTTCAGAATTACTTAAGAAAGAGTAATCATTGAAGACACTGTCAGGAGTCCCGCCTAGTCTACAAAGAGAGAGTGGGCAGGTCATTAGAAAAGTTGAAAGCCCATAACCTGATGTGGCTCCTATCTCTGACTCCCCTGGAGCAGCAGCTTTCTGAGAACTACTATGGGATTTCTGAAGAGCTTCCCCGGCTGCCCGAGCCAGTCCTTGGAGACAGGGGCTTTTTAGTGCTAGGTGGAAGTTCAGCAGGCTTCTGATCCAGACACAGCCATTCAACACAGTCATAAATCCCAGTAAAAGGAGGGTAACTCCTTGGAAGTCACTCAGTGGTTTGGAGGGGAGTTCTTTTTGTATGTGATGGGGGATTGAAGACCCGTGCTTCAGGCACGGAACATGAATTATCCCCCATAGACACACATGTTGAGCACTTAGGCCCTAGCTGGGACAGAGTTTTGGAATGTTGAAAAACTTGGAAGGGGTGAAGCCTAGCGAGAGGCAGTGGGCCATTGGACAGAATGTACTGAACCCCCGCCACTTCCTGATCTAGTGAGATGTAGAAAGTCATACTACAAGGGCCTGCTCCTATAGATGGAGTCTGAGCTGTCATGTCTCCCTGCCATGGCAGACGACACCCCCACACCATGGAGATGAGCCTTCGCGTTCTTCAGTTGTTTCTCTGGGTATTTGTCACAAAGATGAGAAAGGGAACTGATACACTCTACCACCGAGCTGCCACCAATCTGTCCCCCCACCCCCACCCCCAGCATCATTCTTTTCCAAAGTTAGATCTGCCTCTGCCCTCATCAACATCGAGGTTCCTGCATGGTGTTCTGATTCAAACGTAGTATTCGCTTAATAAACATTGCGGTGTACACATACGAAGAGGGGAATCTTTCATTCTTCCAGAATAGGTAGAAATCAGAATCGAGTGAAGAAAAAAAAAATCACTTTTTAGGCTGATGGTATTTCTGTGAGATTATGTTTTGACTAAGACAATAAGTAGAGATGGTAGCTGGGACTTGATAGCTACAGGTAAGTTGGGTGCTCAGCCAGGCTTTCAGTAATGTGCCAGTGAATCCTGCCATGTGGCCAGGATGCAACTGGTGTGGTACCCATTCATTCAAGGCTTCAGTGATGGCAGGTCTTAGAGATGAACATAAATGGTTCAATAGCCCACCCCATTATCATCAGTGTAAATCCCTGATCTCTGATTTCCCAGTGACTTAACAAGTCATGTCACCTCCCGAAGTCTTCCTATCCACATTAGCCTCAAGTGTGTAGAAAACCACACAACCCTCCAAGTGATGAGGTCGTATAACCAAAGAAGGGACTGGTGAGGGTCTGCTTTAGTAAATTCAGGGTACGGAGAGATGTTGTGTTTTCTCAATCAATGCAAAATCCTCGTGGCATCCTGAATTAACTTTCCCGGTATAGTTTTGTAATGGACAGCAAAGCTCCGAGTTCCGGAGTGCAGCATGTTCAGATCAACTCGCGTGATTCACTCAGATCCGTGGTAGCATCTCGATACCCATGTGGTCAGTTCTTTTTCTCATTTAAAAGTCAGACTCTATGTGGCTCCAACACTGCAGCAGCACCAGCCAGAGGAGGGCTACTCAGTGAGTGAGAAACCCTGGCCGTGGTGGCCATTGTAGACTGACAGGTATCTGCTGACTCTGCCTCTCGCTGTGTCAAAAGTTAACCACTGTGACCCTTCTGTATTCTCAAAGTTCAGCTTTTCATTCTCAAATTAAAGACTAACCAATTGCTGTTGTTTAATATTTCTCACTGATGTGACCAAGATTCATCCCAGAGGCGGGTTAAGGGAGGGAGGGCTCACTTCTGCTCACAGGTTAGAGGATGTCGTCTGGCCTAGAGAGGAAGCTGTGCCATCTAGCGCTGCTCAGTCTTCACAGTATCAGAAGGTGATGCCCGCTGCTGGTTCAGTTTCAGTCTGAGCTTTCTGGCTCCTGACCCACCAAGTTGTGACTAAAACACATCACAAACTCCTCCCACTGCAGACTGAGCCACGCCAGCCGCCTTGCCTCTTCTCCCACAGTCAGTCCCCCAAGTGTAAAGCCTTCCTTCAGGTCTCCTCAGAATCATGGAGAAAGTACCCGGGAAGCTACTCCTTTAGAATGTCTGAGCAGACGGTATGCTGGGCCGGTATTTGCTGCACAGGCATGAGGACCTGAGTTTAAATGCCCAGCACTTGTATAAAAGAATCAGACGTGGCCTGGACCTCCAGTTCTGTGGCAGGCAGAGTCAGAAGGACCTCTGGGGTTTGCTGGGGACCAGCCTAGCTCCAGGTTCACTGAGGGACCTTGTTTCAAGGAAATAAGGTGAAGAGTGATAAGATGGGACCCCAGTGTCCTCCTCTGGCTTCCACGCATGCATGAGCACCTTCTCCACACATTACCCTCCCCCCACCACACACACACACACACACACACACACACACAGACACACACACACACACACACACACACACAGAGCTGGGGGAAGCACACAAACAATACAAACAGAGAAAAAGAATTAAGTCTAACGTGATCTTACAGCCTTACCAAAGATGACTGCGACTGTCACTCTGTGTCACACTTTTGAGTGTCCATACAGTGACCATGCTGCACCCTTTATTTTGAAAACCTGTGGTTCATAACGGCCAACCCTGCCCCGCAGTCCTCGAAAACTCCAGCTCGGCCGACCTCTTTCCTAAATGTGGTGCTCAGAGCAACTGCCAATCGCTTTCAAATCCCTTTAAGCTGCAGCAAGGCTTCAACTTTTACCAATCGTTTCCCGTCCTTGTTCCCTTTCGCTGTCGCGACACTCTGAGTTAGCCATGGGGAGAATGTGTGATTTATCACCCAAACCGGGTCACTTCTAGAGGTGAAAGGGTGCTATTAATAATCACACCAGGACAACAGGTGCAATGTGGGGCTGTCCTGGGCAAACAGAGACATGGGACACCCCAGCTAGGCAAGACAAGTCATCTCGAGTTACCACAGAAAGCAACAGAGGGCAGAGAGGCACACTAGCAGCAGGTGGTGCCGATCTCTGATCGCGAGACCTGGGGTTTCTAATCTCATGTGGGTTTGGTTTGGCTTGTTGTTGTCTGTGTTTTTGTTAATTTTTTCCCCTACAAATGATACACAGAGATTTTCCAGAGTGATCTGCATAGCTCTGTAAATATCCTATGGAGATGTTTGCTAAGAAACACAATGAGATAGTATGCATTCTATCTCAGAGAGACAGAAAGAACACTTATCTTCTCTCTCCTCTCGCTCACCCCTCCTGCTCCCCCTCCTCACTCTCCATCCTCCCCACAGCCAGGTTTACCGACATTATGCTTTGTCTAAGGCAAGGCTCTGGGGACTGAATATTCCATTCACGGGAGCTGGTATCTGATATATTGTTTTTATTAAGGATGGCCTGCTCAAGAGAATGGTCTTACATGCTCACATTAGTGTCTTACAAGGCTAAAAGCTGATTTGAAATAGCATCATACTACACCACAATCAAAACTTCCAGGAGAAAGTGTAATGAAGGGGCCTAAGGGAACAGAGCTGTTTCAAACGCAACTCTGGGGTCTCCCCAGGTTGCAGACCTGCAGGAAACTGGTCCTTAGCTGCAGATCAGGTCACAAAGGCTGTTTCTTTCCCTTTCTCTGTCCAAGCTTTGAAATCAGCTAGGATCTGTGGATGGCCCTTTACAGTGGCGTGGAGGAAGAAGGGCAGGAGGGACACGTGAGGGTCATAGGTTACCACTCGAGGCTGGACTTTGCTCTCTGAGCATGAGACCCAACTCTGTTGCCTGCTGAGTTTGTGTGGCTGACAAGCTCTGGTCTCCTCATTGGCTAAACTAGGCGCTGGGACGGATTAGAATGCTACTCAGTGCTCCCTTAGAAAAGAGATCTAGGCCTGCTGCAGGCTCACAGTTTAGTACGCATTCATTCCTACCAGAAGCTGAACTACACTCCCTCCCCCAAGGAGGTCTCATGCTCTCATTGGCGGGCGTTGCTTTGAGGAATTCCCTGATTGTTGGTTATCTTGGCTCCTACGGTGCCATTAGCCAGGGTGACTCATGGAAGGAGTCTATCTGGAATCTCCAGTGGACTCTGAAACGAGGGTGGCACAGGAAGAGATTACAGGGAAGGGCCAGAGCCCTTCTGAACAGCATGCAGTGGTTTCCCCATGGACCTCTGCCTCTATCTCACTGACTGCCGCCTAGCCTTGGGGGCCAATAAATAACATCTCTGCCTCTGGGTTTCCAGTGACCCTCTCCACTTCGGCCCAGATCAAACTCATCAGCAGGGGCTCCATGACAGGCAGCTTTCCCTAACCTATCCAATTGATTTTCAGCCTGGTCCTTAGAACTGTCTGTAATACACCCCTCTCTTGGCCCTTTTTTAGATTTGGGGAAACTGAGGCTGCAAGTGGGCATAGTGTTCTGTGCTTGTCATTCCAGCCCCGGGGAGGCAGACAGAGGCTGATTACAGTAGCCAGTCAGCCTGAACAGCTAACTGTTGAGCTCCAGGCCAGAAAGAGAGACTGGCTCAATAAATTAAAAAAATGAAAAGGTGGACAGCACTTAAGGACAGCATTGAAGCTGTCCTCAGATGACTACGTGTCCAGACACTCACGTGGGCATGCACCTGCACACAACTGACCCCCCCACACACACACACACGCACGAACAGAGAAATGGAGGCCTTGTTAAAGAATTTCCTCCAGGTTATTCAGAAACAGCCTGGCTTTGAAAATACTGTCTGTGTGTCTGCCTGCAAAGGCCATGCTGTTTTTTCCTTAATGCTTTTTATTTGCATCATCTGAGCAACCAGTGATTGTGGGAAGGGGTTTGCAAGTGAAGCCGTGGAAGAGAAAGGAAACATGACCACACGCTGAGAGTCATGTTTTCACGGTATCGCATCACTGCAGCTGTAGGTGTGAGTGTGTATGAGTGTGTATGTGTACATGTGTATACATACAGACGCTTGTGTGTATGTGTGTGTAGGTATGTGTATAGTACATGTGCGTGTGTGTGTACATACGCTTGTGTGTATATGTGTGCGCATGCGTGCATGTTTAGATACAAAATCTGTTCTATGCTACAATTTTTATTTGCCTGGCTTATTTAGTATTCGGTCATGACTTTTCCCAATATTATTTTCCTAACAACCACTTCAGAAATGACAGCTTATAAGCTACATAATATCTCTCCATACATATATCTGTGTCTACATTTGATCTCTATATACACACTGCCATGATTAATATTGGTTTCAACTTAAAAGGGTCTGGAGTCAGGCAGAAATCAGATCTCTGAGAGTTTCTAGGTTGGGTTGAGATAGGAAAGCCCTCCCTGACACCCTGGGGGCATTTAGCACTGTGGGCTGAGATCCTAGGTGGACCAAAACAGAGAGAGAGGTAAGCCCCAGCCTCCATCTCTCTCTGCTCCCTGTCTGCAGATTGATAGGTCCTGTTGCCTTAGGCTCCTGCCCCCATGCCTTCCCTGCCAGGATGGGCGTGAGAGCCCACACCATCCTTCCCTTCCCTGAGGTCCTTTTGTCAGTTATTCTGTCCCAGCAAGGGGAAGGGAACAGTGGCGGGAATTCATATAGAATATTATGCAACAACCCCCTTTCCCTTTCGAGGTGGTTATTTACAGTCCTTCTTTTTTTTTAAAAATATTTATTTATTTATTATGTATACAATATTCTGTCTGTGTGTATGTCTGAAGGCCGGAAGAGGGCACCAGACCTCATTACAGATGGTTGTGAGCCACCATGTGGTTGCTGGGAATTGAACTCAGGACCTTTGGAAGAGCAGGCAATGCTCTTAACCACCGAGCCATCTCTCCAGCCCCTTTACAGTCCTTCTTTCTCAGTCCTGGAAATCTTTGTGTTAATTTTTTTTTTTTTTGAAGCAGGCAGCCATAGCAAGTGACTCTCCACTCCGCTATGTATCTCGTATACGGATGTACCTTGTCTGAATTGTTTAATGGACTCCCGAGTCAATTCGGATTGCCATTTCTGTAATGGAAAAGCTGAGGCTTAGGGGAGTGACATCTATCTTCAGAGCAGAGGAAAAGTCAACCACGAAGCGTGCAGATGTCACATGGCCTCCACCCCAGCTTCCGGCTGCCTCTCAGCCTACCATGTCTCTTTCTTGGGAGTTGCTGTCTCTGCTGTCAGTGCCTTGTCTCTGTCTAAAGCTGCTTTCCCCAGCGGGGGGGGGGAGACTTCTAGGAGGCCCTGGGTGATGAGGCAGGGGAGCAGCCTTTGGGGGCATTTCTGTGCCCTGACTGCTTCCCTCCTGTTAGAGTCATCTTTACTCAGAGAATGCCCCCAGCAAAGTGACCCCATACTTGTCACCTGCCTCACATCTGACCTCTAACCCGTCTCTTGTCAGACATGGCCCTTAATCCCTGAACTGCATTCCTTCCAAGACAAGGGCTTTTATGACACTCGGCTTTCCCCGGCAGGGCATGTGAGAGGCCTGCTGGCTGGTGCAAGGGAGGTTTCCTGCAAATTGGTGAGGATTAAGCCTACACCTCCTTCTCTGTCAGATTTCCCATGTGGGCAGGATTGAAACCCCCAGGCCTAGCTCAGTCTTCAGGAAGCAAGCTGTTACTTCTTCTCTATTTCACATGTCCGAAGCCTCCTTTTGACCGCAGTGGTTGCCAGGAGGGCCCATTTCTTGTATGAAATAATATTGTCTGGGCCTGGTTCTACGCAGAGCTCTTTGAAAATCCCTGCTTGACTATTTGTTACTGTTGTTTGATTTTGTTTTTCTCTTTTGGCTGCATCTCAAGTGACTCTAAGCCTTATGTAACTGCCCGTGGATTTGTCTTCAGAATGCCTCCAGGCCCCTCTCCTATATCTTTTTCCTAAGCCTGCCTGAACACATTGCCACTGACCTGCTGACTGAAGGCAACACAGGGACTAAAGGTGTAAAATGTGGGTATGGGCAGGGCTGCATTTCCGCTTCAGGGCCTGGAGGAGACTCTACTCCAAGCCTGGTTCCTGCTAGAAGAGTCTAAGCTTAGGCTACTGTCCAATCACTCACTGCTTCTGTCTGAATGTGGCCATCCTTTCTATATTTAAGTCCAAATCTCTCTCTCTCTCTCTCTCTCTCTCTCTACCAGCTCATTAGGTTTAGGGTAACTCCAACTCAAGCTCCTTAACTAATTTACCACCCAAAAGCTCAAATTTCTAGATATGTTCACGTTCCTAAGTTTCTGGTCCCAGAGAGGACCACACCTCCTTCCCACACCCACACCCCCATGCCTGCCACCACTCTTTTCTCAGAAGAAGAAAAGGAAGGCACCCATCTTTGTCTTCTCTCCTCTTGTCTATGCCATGTGTTCACGAGAAAACAATGCCTCCCTCCCTAAGATCAGCAAGGGTCTCCTTCCCCCAGAAGCACTTTCTGTAGCGGTGTCCACCTCAGTTCTTGTGTTGTTCAGTATGGGAACCACAAGGCACACGGCTATTGAGCGTTTAGCATGTGTCTGTGTTACTAAGGAGCTCAGCTGTTTATTCTAACCATTTGCACGTACACCCAATCAGGGAAGTGTGTGTAGGTGTCTACCCTGCTGTGCATCTACAACCCTCGATTTACATATAACCTGATGCCCACACCAGTCATACGGACTACCCACAGAGACTCATAGTCAGTTAAATTTCCTTCAAACTTACTGGTCAGCATATGGTGGCTTTTGGGCCAGTTTGAACCCTCTGTGTTTCTAAATGGCTACAAGTGAAGATTCTATTGTTTGCATTAATAAATGGTTGCGAGGAATAGATAATAATGTTTCATGCCCTGTGGTTATAATATAAAATTGAGATCACAGCATCCAAAGGTGAAGCTGCATTAGAGGGCAGCCTTCCTCTTCCTGCCCCTGACCTCTATCAACTTTCATGCTTCCGGCTGTGCTGTGGATTGCCTTGAGAAGAATCTTCCCTCAAAGACAAGACCATTTACTCGGTGGGTCTTTGCAGAAAAAGGCTATAGCCTCCACTTTGGTCCTTCTCTCCTGCCCTATATTTAAGGAGCAAAGAGCATAGGTCGGGTGAAAGGGGAAAAAAATGTAACAAGGCTTGGTGGTGCATGCCTGTGATCTCAGTGTGTGAGAGGTGGAAGCGGGAAGATAAGAAGTTCTAGGTTACTGACAGTTCATAGTGTGTTTAAGAGCAGACAGCCCTCCTGCAAAAGAAAAGAAGAGGAGAAGAAGAAGGAAGAGAATAGGGAGAAAAGAGGAAGTGGAAGGGAAAATAAAGGAAAGAGAGGAAGTGAGAGAAAGGGAAGGAAAGAAGAGGGTAGAAACGGATGGCAAACATTTTGCACCTTCGACTATGGAAGATATCCCATAATGCTTAGGACTCAGATACCAGTGTCAAAAATATGAAGTGGCTTCTTAATTTGACACAACCAAGTGCAAAACGGTGTGTGCAGTAGATAGGCAGTAGCTCACCTTCCTCTGCACAAACAAGAGCAAGTGGTGTTATGTGCTGGTGACTGAGGACTGAGAGGAAGACCCGAGTGGGTGACGCCATCTGTGCACAGACCCAGGATCTGATCATGCTCCCTGTGTCAAAGGGAACACGAAATGCAAGCACACAGCAGATTGGCAGGGGCACGGGCAGGGCTGAGGAGCACAGAGCTGGACCAGGAGGAGCACAGCTCCCCTAAACTGGGCAAATCGAATGTTAGGTAAATACAAGTGTTGATGTCATAGGGAGAGAGGACCACATCTGCTTTCATCTGCATGTTAAACATCTGCAGTAGCCCAGGCTACAGTACACGTGCATGTGTGCAAGTATGTGTGTGTGTGTGTGTCGTATGTATATGTGTGTTTGTATACAAACACAGCTACTATGGCATATATATTGAGATAGAGGACAGCTTTAAAGAATTGGTTATCTCCTTCCACCATGTGGGTCCCCGAGATGGATCTCAGGTCCTTGGGTTTGGTAGCAAGCTCCTTCATCCACTTAGCCATCTTGACTGTCTCCTCCCCATCTTATTTTTTGAGGTAGGAACTCTCAGTGAACATGGAGCATACCCATTCAGCTAAATTATCAGACTAGCCAGCAAGCCCCTAGGACCCTTTTGTTTCTACCTCCAGAAGGCTGGGTTATGGGCACAACCACCATGTCAACCTTTTTTCATGGGTCTGGAGGATCAATCTGAAGTCTTCACCCTTGTGCCGTCAACACTTGAACAACTAAGCCATCCCACAGCCCCAGATTCTGTATTTTAATTGTAATTAATTGTAATTAATTAAGATCCCATGGCACTGTGCATGGTTTCCTGTGCACCTAATGTGTGTTGGGCACCCAGCCCAAAGGTCTGGCCCTGAGCTGTGGTTGTTCTCCTAGTTCGAAGGACAAGGAACAGGCTCTGTTGCAGGCAGCATGATGGGGCTCACCAGGGCTACAGATGAGGGCCGGAGGCCCCTTCTCTGGCTTCTCCTCCTGTCATTCTTAGAAACACATTGTCTTATTGCTTCCTTCCTTCATCCAGGTGGTAGCAACACAACCCAAGGGAAAGGAGAACTTGAGCGGGGCCCAGAGGGAAGGCATTCTGTAATTAGGGAAGTGGAAAGTAGAACAGAGCTGGAGAGCCGGCTCTGACTGGCTCTGACTGTCCCTGTCTGTTCCCCGGGGCTGTAAACAGCCCTCTGTGGAAGGGCTAGTCAAAACCTCCCCTAGAAGTCAAACAAAAGGGCTGCACAGGAAGAAGTGAGAGGCAATGCAGTGGTAAGGACTCAAAAGCACCCCTGCGTGCTGTCAGGGCCAAGTCTGCTCGAAGGCTGATGTTTCGGCTTTTCTGTCTTTGCTACCCCATGACTGCTGGGTATCCCTCCTCATTAGCTTCCTGGCACCTTCTCTGTTTGCTTTGTCGTCTTCTGGCCCCTCCTTCTTCTTGGTCTGTAGGACATGGAACAGTTTCTGGCTATGGTTTCTCACCTTTAAGCCCACTGGTGTGGGGCAGGCTGCTCTGCTCTTCAGCAAAGACAGCCCTTAAACCTTGAAATTCGGTCTTCTCTCCAGAGCGTAAAGATACAGCCACAGCGGACACTGAGTCCCAGCACCAAGTGGGTGTTGAGCCAGGTGGATTTGCACATCACCTGTCTCTGGGGAGCTAAGTGCACTCCCTCCTTACTCCTTGTCCTCTGCCCAGGCACTAAGGTATTTAACAAAAGCATTTGTAACAAACAGATGAACAATGTCTGAAAGCAAAGAGTCTTTGATAAGAGCATTCAAAGTCCAGGATTAAACCCCACCCTGGCCGCTCAGATTCAAGACACTCAGAAGTGCTATTCCTGGGGAAAGACAGGCCTAAAGTCAAACTCAGTTCTGACAATTCTGAGCTGCCTCAGTTTCCCTCCTTGTGCAATGGCAGTGTCAGAAGTTCTTGTCCCTTCAGATGGTTTCAAAGCTAGCAGGTAGTGCGTGCCATTTTTCACAAGCTATGCTGGGTGTACTCAGTAAAGATCAGTCACTCTGGGGACAGTTCCTAGTGTCCTTCTCAAGCCCTGTTTCAACCTGGCATTCCAGTGCCTCCTGGAGGCAGGCAGATAATAGCTGGGCTCAGAGACAACAGAGCACAGGGCAGCCTGGGCTTCTTCTCTGCACATTTGGGGACTAACTGCCTCTCAGAGCTCATCCTTTGGCTTCCTCTGTAAGATGGGAGAGGTGATCCTGTCTGCTAGGTACTGGGAAAGATCAACAGAGGGATGTCTATAGGAGCAACTGATGCACACCACAGATACTCAAGGAAGGCCATTCCCTGCCGCTTCCTGGTCCCTTACATAACTCTCTGCAGCCTTCTCCAAGCTATCTTGTTGGCAGGGAAGCCAGGCGCGGCCTCTTCCCCACATATCCCAGTTAATATTTCAAACATCCTGGGTTTCTAATTGTGGCAAAGCCTGAGAGTCACCTGATCCGCCTGTGTATTAACTGCTCTGCTTCCCAACCATGCCCCTAGCCCGGGACTGACACTTGCTGAGTTAGAAATGACTCGATTCATTCCTTGCACCAAATGCAAGAACCACTGAAACCTACAAGCCAGAAATAACTCCAATAATTAAGGAGGAGTGCCTGTGGAAAGCCCCCCCCACCACACACAAAGGGCTTTGAAGCTTGGCAGTAGGAAGCCCCCGCCTTGGCTGCTTCTTCTACGTGCCCCACTGAGGCCACGGGGCCTCTGCTGGGTTTGAAAGCCTCTGCAATCCTGGTGTCTCTAAGGAACCTAGCTCTCCAAACTGCAACATTCCAGTCTCGGATTGTGGTCAGCATTTGCCTGGCTTCTTTGCCCAAGACCAGATTCTCTCCTGGCTCTTCAGGGTACCCAAGCTAGTAGTCCTTGAAGAGGCAAAAGCAGGGACATTTGAGTCTGTGCCGGAGTCTGTCTAGATGAAGGTTGAGGCTGGCCATCACTAAATATCTACGTGAGTGTTTTCTCCTTCCTGGCAGGTCACAAGTTCCGGTATGGAGGAGAAGAAAGCATGGTGGTTGAGCTGAGCCTGGGGCCAGACCTTGAGTTCCCCATCATCCCCCATCTCACAGGAGGGAGATTAATTAATGAATGAATGGTATGCAATTTTACTATGCTATTGTGTGTGAGCCACAGACCTGGGACGACAACACACATCTTCTTCTGTTTTGTCTCTATTCTCTGTCTTTAACTCATTTAGTCCTGTGGGTGGCTAGGACAGAAGCTGAGGTCACTGCAGCCCGTAGGGCCCATGTGCCTTAGATATCCCTATGTTTTCCAGCAGCATCTGCGAACAGCCCCGAAGTGAAGTGTAACTCTAGATGAGTTCCAAGTGAGGATCAGCCCTCTGAAAACCAAGGGCTGCAGACCAGGCTTTCTCCAATCAGTTATGTCGCTGCCTTGGCAATGCCACAGCTTCGTCTCTGGCGATGAGCAGGTGTCTTTAGACACTTAGTGGGCACCAAACCCTGTGGGCTGTGCAGGGGGCCAGAGACACCAGCATGAAGATCTCACCCACGTTCCCAAAGGGCTCTCGTAGACTGGGTAGATGGTGAGCTATACAGCCAAACACAGTATGTGATGGGTGGAGAGAGAAATAAGCACATGGGGTTCCCTTGGGGGATATCTGCATAACTGGCAAGCTCTTTTGAAGTGAATTCCACCTAGGGAAATCCAGAGACGTGAGTGACAGCTGAGTATAGTGGAGGAGATGGAAAACAACCCCTCTGTGTAAGAAATAAACAAATTACAAGTGAAAAGGAAATGAGAGCCACAGTTATCTTGCGCAATTGGCATCCCAGGTCCCCAGGAGTCACGGCACAGCAGCCCTGGAAGGTTGGCAATCAGGCTCACACACACACCTAGAGAAGGTCCTTTGAACCGTGCAAGAGGACTTGTGTTGATCTCTTTGCTAGCACTGATGAAGAAGTGAAGCATTCTGCGAAGTAGAAGTTTTTGCTTTCTTCAGTGTATGGCATTGGTCCTGAGTTGGGTAAAGCATCAACTCTCAATCCATGACCATAGCTTATGAGAAGCCATATCTGTGTGCATGTGTGTAGGCTTGTGAGTACATGTGGATATATGCACACAGTATAAGTGTGTTTGAATGGATGCATGTGTGTGTCGGCTTGCCACTTTGTGCGTGTGTATGTGTGTAGCCATGAGTATTCTGTGTTCCTGTGTGAGTGGAGCCTTGGTGAGCTCAGCTCAAAGATAAAAAGCATGCTGTTCAAACAGTGCAGCAATGATCTTAATTTTTTTATGAGACAGAATGTCATATTGTTCAGGCTAATCTTTAGCTCCCTACGTAGCCGTAGGTGACCTTGAATTTCTGATTCTCTGGCCTACACTTCCTGAGTACTGGGACTATAGGCATGGTCCATGATGCCCGGTCTGTGCAACCCTGGGAATGGAACCCAGGGCTTCCTGCATGACAGGCAAGCCTCCTATCAGCCAGGTCTGCAGCCCCAGAAGGTAGAATCTCAAAAGCTCTCAGCTTCATTCAATGCTGCCCCTGTACCCACCGGAACCCAGCAAAGATCCAGCCCGCCAGAGAAGCAGTAGATTGGCTTGCCCCAGCTCATCAGCCAGCAGAGACTATTAACAAGGCGTCGCTTGGCCAGACTCTGTTCCGGTACCACTAAGTCACCCAGGATCCGGATCTGGTGCTAACTCCTGAAAGCCGTGCTCTTGTGGACAGGAAAAGTGGGGCTCCCTTTCTCAGGTGTTCGGCTCTTTCCTTTATGAGCTTTTAAGATGCAGTATTTATATGATTCCATATTTTATTACATAATCTTTAGCAGAAATAAAACATTCATGAGTGATTATGTTTGCTATTAAAACTATCTATTATTTATTAAAATTGTGTCTTATCTATTTAAACTATGTCTTATTTATTAAATATGTATTATGTATTAAAAGTATATATGTAGACTTTTAACAACATAATATATAACACAACAGCGTACATAATGCAAGACACACTATATGAATTAAGAGACGATTCTAGGGAGCCGGGAGGAGCCAGCGTTGAAATGAGCTAGCGCTGGCTTACACCTGCCAGGAAAAGCCAGTTGTCAGAACTTCAGCTCTTTTGCAGTCCAGGTGGCTTCACACTGGGGGTTTGAACTCAGTCCTGATGGGAGCATTTATACCACAGAAAGTGACAAACTACAAATGAAGCTTCACCCTCCCCTTCTACGAAGACGATTGCCAGATTATTTGCAAGTATGCCACTGTGTGTGTTTCTAGAAAAAAAAAATCAATATACTTGTTAGTCTGAAAATAACCCATCCTAAACATTCTAGAATTCTTTTTCCTGAACTTTTTCTTTTGCCTACAAAATAAATAGTGAGTTTTGTTATGATGGGTCGTCACATAAATAATCTTATACTTTATCAGATAGGGATTTATGTCAGTAACTACTCCGTTTACCTCAACAGTAAAATGTTATCATGGATGATTGTAGCAAAATGCCTGACAAAAGCAACTTAAGGGAGGAAGTTTTGTTGTTGTTGCTATTTATTTGTTTGTTTTAGCTCAGATTTGGAGAACACAGTCCGTCACAGGGAAGGCATGGCGGCAGAAGCTTGGATCAGCCTGCCACATTGTGTCTACGGTCAAAAACCAGAGAGAGATGAATGCTGATGCCCAGCTCACTGTCTCCCTTTTCTCTCTAGTTCAAGGCCCCAGGCCACGAATCGATGCTGCCCACATTCATGATGGGTCCTTTCTAGAAACTCCCCCATGGGTACACTGTGGGATATGTTTCCATGATGACCCTAGAGCTGGTGCAGTTGACAAGATCACCCCTCACAGTGCTGATCAAAGAGAATCGGGGATTTGCGGAAAGAAAGGTGGTGTTGTTCTAGGGGAGCTGTCTCAGCACAGAGGACAGGCCTAGCGGCAGTAGTCCCATCCTGAGGACTCCACACTGGCTTCTAGAAGGGAGCAGGTCCTGTGCTGGATATAGCCCCAGTGTATTTCCTAGTAAATTATTCAGATGCTAATTCGGTTGTAAGTGAAGCCACTGCACCTTTCTCTCCTTTCCAATTACATCATAAAATGTGCGGGTGCAGGGAGGCAAGAGTAGAATGGGAGATGGGGCTTCTAGAATGGTAGCCAGCCATGGGTCTATCCTAGAACCAGCCTATCCCGGAACTAGTGTAAGGCAGAAAGCTCAAAGCTCTAAGGTGGAAGATGTTGGAAGGTCCCAAGACCTCTGTTTCTTCCCATTTCTTCTTTGTCACCCCCCGTGAACTGTTTAGAGTCCTCAGCCAGAGCTACTCATGGTGTGCCGGCTGCTGGGGCCTGGCTTGAAGCTGTACAGATCCCAGCCTTGTCAGGCCTTAGGTGGAAACCCAAAGCCCAAGACTGAGAAAGGGCCTAGAGAGAGTTAGGGAGTTAAGCTTTTTTGTTTCCAGTTACCCTTTACTCTCTGATGTGCCTGCTTGCTGGTGCACGGTATAGGTGTTGCAAACCAGGCCTGGGTGGCCGGGGAGCAGAGATATAAGCACTGCTCTGCTGCCAAAGAGGGCTCTGAGTTCACCTAGTGCATAGAGTCTGTGCCCACTCTGGGCACCCACCTGCATCCCCTCTCTGCTTCCACCTCTGAGATGGCTGCAGTCCTAATTAAAATCTATTTGCTTAATCTTGAGGCATCAGGCAGCGGTAGAGCAGCTCCTAGGGTAGGCTGCCCCACAGGGACAGAGGAAGCAGTGCCGATGGACCAGGGAGGGAAATGGAACACACAAGGCTGGCTTTCATTTTGTGTGCACAGCAACCATCTACCCCTTTGCTGCCAGTGGGCAGCTGAAGAACAGGTAGGATGTTTGCAGTTGCATCACTGAAGTACAAGGAGATTCTGTTCAGAGAGGAACTGAGTTAGTGGGGCTTTAGTGTTAGACAGGAATCCAGATAAGGCTCGGGATGCCCTCCTGTAAATGAGCCGAAATAAGACAAACAGATGCCCCACTCTGATTGGTAATTGACACAGTTCCCCGTGGCATTCACAGTCCGTCTTAAGTCTTATTTTTGCTGCCGTGGAGGAATGAATGCCTTGTCTCTGTGTTCCAGAGTCTGCACTTCCCTGTCCGTGGCTGTCTATTTCCTGACTGTAGTTGCTTCGTTGGCCTCTGGCAACCTCGGGCTGGTTGGTCCTCTATGTCCATGACCCTAGGCAAGAGAGAAAACATGAAGATGCTCTCCTGACCCCTCTCTCCTCTCCCATTTCTATCTTAACAATGAAAGAAAACAGTCCAACTCCAAGGAATCCTAAGAGATAGGATACCAACTCAAGATGGCTGCAGGTCAGAGGTCTCACTGTTAGCCTGCAACACCAGCTCCTGAAACCTGAGTTCTTACCTTGGGTGATCAACACTTTCCACAGGGGTAGGTGGTAGGTTTTGGGGAGCTCCCAAACCCTATCAAGCCCTTGGATGTAGATGGAGAAGACCTGCGGAGCAGAGGGTTCTTCTAACAGACTTGCACTTGAAGCATGAAAAGAGTTTTAAGGAAGTCGGACTCGGTGGAAGTTTAGAGCAAGTATAGGCTGCAAAGTGAGACTGAACCTATAAAAGCAACACAGCACAGCATAGCCCAACACAACAACACAGCACAG
>JAQHUG010000082.1:3693768-3724786 GCA_028555095.1 Dicrostonyx torquatus | reverse complement strand
CCAACACAACAACACAGCACAGCATAGTCCAACACAACAACACAGCACAGCATAGTCCAATACAACAACATAGCACAGCATAGCCCAATACAACAACACAGCACAACATAGCCAACACAATACAACACAGCACAGCATAGCCCAACACAACAACACAGCACAGCATAGTCAACACAATATAACACAGCACAGCATAGTCAAATACAACATATCAGAATACAGCATCACAACACAGCACAGCACAGCACCACAACATAGCACAGCAACATAACACAACACAGCACAAATAGAAAAACCTCTTAGAAGTCCTATTATAGAAGAAAAGTTTTGCAGAAAGGGTTAATCACCTTCTATTTGCTCACTCATTCACTGGTATTTAACCCAAGAATCATTCTTTAGCTGCCCCTCCCACCCATGAGTTAAATCATAAACACGCAGACCTGAATAGGATCAGATTCTTCCTATGGAGGGGAAATCTAAACCCCCAAGTATGAGAAATCTTTCAACAGTGTAACAAAATGTTGTCACCTAAAAAGGAAACTCTCAGATACCATGCAATTGAATATATATTCTGATAATGTCTTAAATAAGTTTGTGGTTTTCTGCAGACTACATTTACAGCTGTCTTGAGCCACAGACAGCTTGTGTGCTGTGGATTGGACACACTTGGAAGGGACAGTCACTGCGAAGTAGTTATATCCGGGGGCTTCAGAGGCAGGACTGCAGGGCATAGAGGTGGGCAGAAGGGAGTACAAGGGCTAGCCAGGAGCTGCCAGGAAAGACTGTTGGGTGGATATAAATGAAAAGCCAAAAACGAAAAAAAAAAGAAAGAGAAAAGGAAGAAAAAAAGAAAGAAAGAAAGGAAAAAAAGAAAAAAGAAAGAAAGAAAGAATTAATTTTGGGAAAGGAGAAAGTGGAACTGAGATTTGAAAGGGTTTCCACAAAGGGCTCTGGGGACCTGGGAAGGGGTTCTCTCCATTGCACACCTGGAAAAGAGGTAGCTTGGCTAGAGGGCTGGACCCTGCTGCCGTTGCCCACTGATTCTCCAAACACAGTCCTGAATCCCTGAGCTCCCATCAGCTTCAAGCAAAGGAGCAAATGGGCTGTTCAGTTAATAGACAGCAGCAGGACCTTCTGATCAAAGAGCCAGGGAGTCATGGCTGGTCAACAGGGCTGCACAGACCTTTTGAACGAGCAGCAGACATTGAGATGGCCCAGAGAACAGCAGACAGACATTCTGAGTATGCCCTGTAGCTGCTACAGGAGAGTGCTACTGCTAATCTCAACCAGGCTTCTGACTTGGGTGCCTCCCATGTTTGACCCTGACTCTTCTTCTTCCGAAGTTTCATTGATAATGCAACTATGATGGCATGTTGTTTTCTAAGAGTTTTCTACTCCATTGTGAGGCCTGGAGTGGGAACCTCACTGTGGATCTTTGGTGCATATGTGTGGGGGCCCACCGTTTTAGATCTCTTCCATTTTGACTAAAGGTCAGAGAGTTCAAGCCTATTCTTGCTCCTCAAGGACAAACAACAGGATGTTTGGCCAAAGGTGTGACTACTGGATCCTTGGTCCTTAAAAGCCAGACAACAAGGCATAGTTATCAGGTATTTGAGATGTAAGGAGGTAATTACACTTGCTTGTTCTTTGTGTCAATGGAATTCATGTGCCCTCCCCTTTTGATTGGGATGTACAAGGACTAAGAGTGATAAACTCAGAGCTTTTTGTTGCCGTATTCACTGGAAGCCTTCTCCACTCTATCTTCTGTCTCTTATCAGTTTCTTTCCTCAATCTACATGCCCTTCCTCAGAAACATACAGACCAGTTGGGCTGAACTTAATACAGAAATGCAGTTTAATTCCACTTGAGCAGTACGCAATTCGGCAATCTGGTGTGGTCTGAACCAGGCATACAAGCAACGACTATCCCTTGACTATCAACTTGACAAAGTCAAGAGTCACCTAGGAGACAGGCCTCTGATCATGTCTGTCCAGGGTTATCTTGATGATGTTAGCGATGATGGGAAGGCCTACTCACTGTGGGTTGGTGTGATCCCCTAGTCCGGGGATCCCAGACTCTGTAAGAGTGGAGAAAGCTGAATACTAGCTTGCCTGTATTCATTGCTCTCTGCTTCTGACTGTGGGTATAATGGGGACCAACTGCTTCAGGCTCCAGATGCCTTGATTTCCCCCACTGTGATGGACTATATGTTGGATTGTGAGCTAAAATAAACCCGATATCCTATAACTTCTTGTCAGAGTATTTTATCTTAGGAGCACAAAAGAAGCTAAGAGATCTGGCTTTGAGGGTTGTATCAAGCACTTCCAGAGGAGGATTAACTGCGTGTTCTAACCCTGCCTCCGACATTCATTAGCTTTACAACATGAAAATGTGCAGGGTCTTTCCCAGACTCGGCTTGCTTGCTTTTTAAATGTGTAAACCAAGATCCATCCTGAGGACCCCAGGAAAGGAGGTTTCTCTGTGGGAATTCACTCACTTGCATTGGCTAGGCTTGTGGGCGTGGCAGTTGCCAGGCCAGTGCCACGTGGTTGACTCAGTAGTACGTGCAGTCTTGCCTAGGACGCACAAGCTGGGTCTGGGCCTGGTGGGGCTGTGTTCCATAGCAGGACAAGTGGAAACAGGGTTATGTAAACAACTCATATGGAAATCTGCTCTGAATATAAGCAGAAAACCTCGAGAAACTAATGACACATGTGCATGGCAATTATACCCCATATAATTGACGTGTGCAATTATAAACATCTTAATAAATTCATGACATATAGATGGAGGAACAAAACATCTATATTTGTAAAGGTTCTAATTCTAATGAAATTGTGTTCTAACCATTCCTCTGATATTACTAGTTTTGCAACGTGAAACTGTGTAGTTAATCAGACTCTGCTTGCTTGCTTATTAAATGTGCAAAACAGGATCCATTAAGCATGACAACAAATAGCAACAATAATCACAAAATACTTTCTTGACACAATCCATCTAAGATAATTTTCTTTTAAAGAATTATTTATCTTTATGAATGCTTTGTCTACATGTATATGTACCGTGTGTGTGTGTGTGTGTGTGTCTCTGTGTGTGTGTCTGTGTGCATTATTGGCAGAATTCAAATCAGCAACTCAAACAGAAGTTTTTAAAGCCAAATATTCTACCACAATACAGTGCAAAGGAATATTAATGATGCATGTGAAGGAATAAAAATAAGAAAACCTTTTTGTTTTCCATAATTGAGCTGTTCTATTCCCCCTAAGAGCAGAAAACTTTAGCATGGGCTATAAAAACACAGCAACCCAAATGTACAGCATCAAATCCTAACCATGGGGTCTCAGGTCATGCACATCAGTGCTGTGCTGTCATGACAGCATGCACAGGATGGGGTGCATGTATGTGTGCGTGTGCGTGTCTAGAGCCAAAGCTGCTGCGGTGAGCTAATATGGTGCAGCATGGCCCTGCACTGCCAGAAACACCTGGGATTTCTTATGAGTTTGATTTTCAATTAACTGCTAGTTATTGAACATTCAGAAATCTTTTATGACTGCCAATTTCTGGTGACCTCACATTCAGTTAAGTGACCCCAGATATGCTCATAATCCACAGTGTAGATTGTATTCAGGTGGCTGACAAAGCCTTTACGTGTGAATTTTCCATGGAGCAACATAGGCCAGGACTCCTACACTGGGTATTTCATCATCTGTGCCCAGCACTGTGCATTTCATCTGTGCCCAGCACTGCGCCAGCCACCTTCCCTTCCCATAGCTCACCAGCACACCACTGTAGGAGGGAGGTCACTTGTTTCATTCCCAGCTGCTCAGCCCCAAAATAATCACACAGAAACCATGTTATTTAAATCACTTAGCTCTAGCTTCTTATTGGTTAACTCTTACATATTAAGTTAACCCATTTCTATTAATCTGTGTATCGCCACCTGGCAGTGGCTTACCAGCAAAGTTTCAGCATGTCTGTCTCTGGCGGGGCTACATGGCTTCTCTCTGACTCTGCTCTTCTTTCTCCCAGGATTCAGTTTAGTTTCCCCTGCCTATCTACCCAATCAGGCCAAACCAGTTTCTTTATTCACCAGTGGTATTCACAGCATACAGAGGGGAATCCCACATCACACCACCCCATCATGTGGGCAGAAGGCATTCCTTCCTGGGTTTACTGATAAGGAACTCTATCGTGAGGACTTTTGATATGTGGTGCAGCTGGGACTCAGCCTCACAGATCTCAGAATGAGAGTAAAGTCAGGACAGGCCTACAGACGAGCACTGTGGTTAAGAGCTTTCTTTAACCTGTGAAGGCCGAACTCCAGACAAGTGATAATCCCGACCGAATTTCACTTTAAAAATAAAGGTGACATCATGGAGTCGTGGAGAAAGACGGAACCACAAGTGTGTCCATCACAACACCGCCTGTAACAGTAACTTTTAAAAATGAGATGGGAATGCCCGGTGAGAAGAGGTCACATGAGTAAGCCAGGCGTCGTTTGCCCCACGGGGTGCTCAGTCATCAGTACAGAGACAAACGTGGAAGAATGGTTGATGTGATGGGAAATAACTATTATCTCCCGATAGGAGGAGGAGAGATTATTACCCCCAGAAGTCAGAGAGGAAAAGGAGAGCAGTGTGCTTCTTTTCTTTTTTTTTTTTTTTTTCAAAACTCACCATTAGAACAGGGATTTCACTTCCATTATTAAGAGCCATGGTATCTGATAGGTCTGTCTTATCTTTTTCTTTGTAGCCCATATGTATTCTCGTCTCTCATAATTAAAGTGTATGGATATTGGAATATACTGTATTTTATCTTTAAAGCCATTGTTCAGAAAATTGATTCTAACATGAATGCTCTGATTTTGAGAAGGTCCTGTTATTGACCTCTAGTCAAAATCAGCCATGTCAGTGGAGAGTTTGGCCTGTACCTATCATGTGCTCTCAGCTCTCACTGTGTTCCTAGAGGGTACAGACTGACTGCCTAACATGGCAAGAAAAGACAGTGTCTGGGGATCAGGACACTGTTGTAAATGAGGAGAGGTGTGCCCAGCTCTCAGCCCCCAGCCGCCGGCCTGCTCAGTCGCTGGTTGCTTGCTTATGCCCGAAATAACCACATGACAATTATATTCATTTAAACTGTGCCTGGCCCATTATCTCCAGCCTTTTCTTGGCTAGCTCTCACATCTAAACTAACCCATTATAAAAGTCTGTAAGTCACCACGAGGTGGGTGACTTACCGGAAAGGTCTAACCTGCATCCATCTGCGACGGGAGCCTCATGGCGACTGGCCACTTCCTTTCTCCCTTCCCAGAACTTCTGTTCTGTCTACTCCACCCATTTAAGGGCTGACCTATCTTACAAGCCAGGCAGAGTCTTTATTTAACCAATCAAAGCACAGAAACACAAATGAACCCTCCTACTCCAGGACACTTTCATGTCCTATGGAAATATTTTCATTTCATTTACCAATTGTAATGCAGCCTAGGGTGGAAGTGTTCCCATTTCACAGAGAAAAGTATGGAGACACCGATCCCAGCATTGATTCAGACTGGCACGTGTGAGCCTTTGAGTGCTGACTCTAACTGGGTTGAGTCACTATCTCTCATCCTGTCTCTGCTTCTAAGATCATCTTTCATCACCTCCGGGAAGCTATGTTAGTGTTTGATTTTCCCTGACAGGGACAGAGTATTTGCAAAGTCCTGACCCCATCCGTTCACAGCTGCCCTTGCAGCCAGGTGATTTTGCATGGACCCCGTGTGAATGGCAACACCGTGTGCATAAGCTGTAAACGGATCGCAGTGTGAGCTGAAGTCCTGCCCGCATCTCTAAGCAAAGAAAGTAATGGCCATAGTGGGCAACAGTCTATGAACCCTTCAATAATTCATCGTTTTCAACTGTGTCCTAATTCCCTGGTGACTCCTGGCCACCTTAGCAGTCACACACATATCAACATTCATTTTCTTTCCATTTTAGTACAGATTCTTGGACTCAAATATTTGGCTCTTTTGAAATATCTGGCTGAAAATTCGCTTCTATTGAACAGGTAGGACAAAATACAAAACCTGAAGAGGAAAAATGGGTACAAAATGAGTTCTCATAACAGCTGGGCTGTTGTTCCAATAAAGTGCTTGTATTTTGATTTCTGGGTCTTGCCGTAGGAGTTGGTGGGCTTTGATGGTCAATAAGAAATGATTTTGACTTTGAGAGATGCATAACCTCTGTCTTGACTGCTCAACTCTGCTGCGGCTGTACGAAATCAGCCGTGGTTATTTTGTAAACAAATAAGTGTGATGGAATCCCAATAAAGCTTTATTTAGAGACATAAATGTGGGCAGCCAATCTGCCTAGGAAGCTATCATTTACCAGTTCCTACAGATAGTTCTCAATACAATTTATGATTCAGAAAATTCCATGTGTCGATCTCAGTTCTCTGTATTTGAAGAATTCGGGCAAATTAGACACATATAATAATTATCCAATAAATATTCATTGAAGAAAATGAGTGAATTATTTTCAAACCACAGTCATGCAAAGGCTAAGCACGTACAAACAAGGTGACATATGAGTAATACTGGTATTTAGTAAGCCCCACCTGTGTACCAGACATGGTCCTACTGAGTGCTTTTAAATTCAGAGGCCCACACAGAAGATTGGAGCGTCAACTGAAAGAGGCCACACCAGAGCTCAGGGTCTGAGAAATCAAAATGGTAGAGGTAGAAGACAGATCTCTCCTTCTAGCCCATGACCCAAAAACCCCATCCCACCTCCAATAAAAGATTCGGTAAAAATCAAAAGTATGAGTAGTTTTTGCTGGTTGTTATGTCTCTGGCGTTCTGACAGGCATAGAACAATCCAGACCGTGTCTCAAAGACAAGGACTACTCCACTTTGACTTCAATGTCACTGAGCAAATTTCTTTCTCTTTGAAGCTGAGTCTTCACAATGTCCTGATTTAGCCCCCAAACCAATAGCTACAAATGTAAAGCAAAGCAAAGCAGGTCCTGTCTGGGCTTCATTTTTCTAGGATTCCCCACCCTCCCCAGAGTGGTTCCACTCCACTGCTGACTTCCTGTCTGTTTTCTCTGGCTTGGTCTGAAATAGCTATCTTTTCCCTTCCAAGGTCCATGTCCCCCACTCTGCAATATCCACAAAGTCAAAGAAACTGAAAATGCCATCTCCTAAAGAGAAAGAACCCGGCTGGAGAAGATAGAACACTCAGCAGAGGCAACAGCCTCGCTCGGGGGAAAGGCAGGTGGGACAGAAAGGATCTGTATTTGAGAGATGCTTGCCTTGCAAGCTCAAGGAGCACATCACCCACATAAAGCAGAACAAAGGATCAGGGTGTCAGGGTGTATGCTTGTGATCCAGCTCCAGGGAGGCAGAAGCATGTGGATCCCTGGATAGCACGGGTCAGTTGGCCTAGCCTATTTGGTGAGTTCCAGACCAATGAGAGACTCTGTTTCAAAAAAGATAAGAAGACAAATATAGGGTGCCTGGGTATCTGAGGAAGGACACTCAAGATTGACCTTTGATTTCCACATGCATATGAATACCCAGGTGAATCCCCCTTTATAAACACACACACTCACACAGAGAACAAAAAGAGTGGGGTCACTGGTTCCCCATTTCCTATTTTCTCTATGGGGAGGATAGGCCAGTGCCTCACCATTCTATAACGGCACAGGACAGTCTTCCAAGTTTTGACATAGCTGCTGATAGTGAGTGCTCTGTCCTTTGGCAGTCTTGTACCCACCAAAGTCACGTATAAAATGACACACACTCTACTCACCATTCAAGAACACCTAGTCCCAGCCATAAACTGCACATCGTGGGGATCAATCGTATTGATCGTTTTTTTCCCCCAAGTGCCTCTGTCAGAAGGAACACAAAGTATTAGCCAGACTCATCTTCCCAATCCATAGGATGTTGTTGGACTATATAAATTCTCTAGGGGCTAGCTATAGCCCCTGCAACATGATTTATTTTTTGCCTTAAAGAAGATAAGGGAAAAAGTGCCAAATATATTTAAGGAGAATCATTTACAAATTCTAAATATTTCTTTGAATTTGCTGGCTCTTCCAGGCTTCTCCTTGAAAAGTGAAGAGTGGGGGGAAATAAAGGAAAAGGAAGGAAGGAAGATGGAGTAGGATTAGTCAACTGATTAGTAAATAATTAAGTTGCATGAGGTAACCGGGTGTACTGTTAGCAGTCGCCCAATGTCCTCAAAGCTGTCCCTAGAAACGCAGGACAGTATAGCAAGTGAAATTTCTTCCTTACTCCAAGGTGGACTTGGTCTAAGATTTCCTCTGAGCTTTGGCTTCTGAGGTGGAAATTTCCCTGGATCCTTCAGGTCACTGGGCTTCTGTTATCTCATCTGCTTGTTCCTTCAATGAGGGCCCCATAAAACGCAGCACTTACAGGAGAAGCACGTGCAGTAAGGAAATTCAGGCTAGTGGGAACTGCCCCGCTTAGGAAGGCAGGGTCAGAGAAACTGAAATACCTTTATCAGTAATCTTTGTGCGGTCTGAATGCATCCAGGGCTGCAGATAAAGCTCCCCCTCCAAAGTCCAGGGAGTCACTGGAGTTGCTTGGCATCAGTGTCCTCTGGTATTCAGTTTTCTCCCACTCCATAAAATTGTCTTGATTCCAAAGTGAAGGAGTAGTGGGATGCTGGGACACCAGAAGCAGATGCCTTGTCCCACGGAAGTGTTTGATTCTGTTACTTCCCTCTGCACAGGAGCAACAGGATGGTATGTGACCATGATCAATGCTTGAAGGAAACCTCTGAACACATGTGACAGCAGTGCCCATCAAAGTTGGCACACCTCCCCCAGGCAGGAATGGACCTTCTCCAGATGTGAAAAATTAATTCTGAGTTCGGCCCACATTCAGCCCAGTGCATTCTATACAAACAAACCTGACATTTATGAAATCTAATTTAATAAATGCCTATGATATAGCACTCATTAACATACCAAAAATAGCTTCAGAGTAGACCATTTTAATCAAATAAATTGTTGTTACTGTTTACCCAAAGGCCAACCCCTTATTAAAGGCAGGCAGCTGCATCAAGGAGGAGTATGATTTGTGGGGACCATGCATGGTAACCCTACAACTCTGCTCCTGTGCAGTGAGGGGCCCCTGCCTCTTTCTGTTTGCTCCTGGTATGAGAAGATGAAAAATTGCCACTCATATATCATCCCCATAAATCTTACCGACAATAAGTCATAAAACCTTGTGTCCTTACATATGGCAAGCATGGGGGGAATGATGTTACCATATGTGAGCAGTAGCTTCAGAACAGGGGAAAATCTATTGCCTAGAATAAACTTCTAGAAGTGTTTCCCATATCTTCAATCCCTCACCATAGAGCTGCCTCCTTTGATTCCAATTTACCAACAGAAAAACCATACGCTCACTGGTTATTTTGCCCATTTGCTTAGTGCCGTCTCTGTGACCCACAGAATGAACTAATAGACACCACCGGTTGAGGCAGAACACAAGGGTACAAGGGTTCTTGTTTCTTCTAGCCTGAATCTAGAGGACCTAAAAGTTTAAACTCAGCCACTATCCCCAGCTAATGAATATTGCCTACTTATTTTTAAAACCCCAACTTTTAAGTGTACGTATCTATTGGCTAAATGAAAGAAGACAGGAGAAGATGGTCTCTGAAGTCCAGCAGGGCTGGGACATGAGCTGTTGACATACAGTAAGCTGAGATTACCCTGCTTTGGGCTGGGACACAAACAAGCGAAAACTTTCCTGCTCCTACTTAAGCCGGTTGCACCCCTGAGACATGGGAAGGTATAGATCCGTTTTTGTTGTTGTTTTTAATTTTTATTTAAGCACCTGCAGTATCTGTTGCCTCTCACAGAGGGCCAGTCTCCCGCACTGGAAAACACCCACCCTTAGCCAAGGTGCAGGCATCCATCTAGAGTGAAGAAGCCCTGGCTGGGGGCTCTCCCAGCTGACCACCATCCAGGCTCATACATGAAACTTTATCACACACTTAATGTGTGCCAAGACTCTTCAGCCCTGTCTTATCTGGGCCCAAGAGGGACTTCTGCCCTGAGATACTATTCCGAAAGTCGTAAACAAAATGAAGCTCTTGGTATTTGATCTACAAGAGAAAAACACTTGGAAAATCAGGCAGATAAGACTTATTGCTAGCAAGAAGACAGGACAAATCAGCTAGGCATGGTGGGGCTCACAGTTCCCACCAACTTCTCTCTTTGTTTCTTCACCCCTGTCCATGACCGTGTATGAGAAAGCCACTTTGAGGGTCGTCTGCCTTCCCACTCACCCCCTAGAATCACATAATACCCAAAGAGTGTGCTATGGGTCTTCACCCCACTCTTGGTGCCAGCTTGAGAGAGGTAGAAAATTCTCTACCTTCTCCTGAAATGAGTTGAGGTGGGGGCTGGCACAAGCCCTCTTGATATTTGGCACCAGGCATCAGACAGACTGACTGTGCTATTCTTATGCTAATTATTTTACCAAGTGATATTTGATTGTTTCTATAAAAGGTTTATGTCAGTGGAATTCACCGCAGGCTTTTTAAAGACCTCAAGACGAAAGGAAGAAATACACCCGAGTCCATTAAAGAATTAGGTTCTGTTAATACACCGGCCTGCTGAAAGGGGCCACGGGCACCTTCTTAGCCTCCAAGGGAAAGGAGAAATGCTCTCCCCTCACTTAACAACTTTAGCAGAAAGGGGGTGGGGCTCATCTGGATCCTGCTTTTCTTCCGTTCTTGAAAATAAAAGTGGTATAGAAATAAAGGTATTGTGATAGCCAGTCAACATGGGGATTGGGGTGCTATCTTACTAGTAGAGACAGCACAGAATACTCCAGAAACAACCGTATAAGATTTTTTTTTTCTCACTGGGGATGGGACCTAGGGCTTTGCGCACGCTAAGCAATCGTTCTGCCTGGAGCTCTTAACACAATCCCAGTTCTGATGCAAAGCCACGATCTCTCCTTTACCCATCCATGTGAGTCATGGAAGTGAGGGCCAAGAGACTTCCCCCAAGTCAGAAAGGAGCCAACCCGTCCAGGCTGATATTTTCTGACCGCAGGGCCTTTCTCTCCTTTTCTATGTTGTACTTGGAATCGAGCGGAAACTTGGGGCGCTGCATTAGTGAGGATGAAGTGGGGACTCGCGTCCCTCTAGACCCGAACACTTCATCGATAAGATGGGCAGGGGAGGGAAGCACTTCTGCTGAGATGAGATGTACAGGCTCAGCTTTAAACACCAAATTCCCCGAAAGTCATGGCAAATTGCTGACGTTTTCACAATTTAATCACCGACCACTTCCTCCTTTTATTCTTCCGAACGTGTTGTGTCACCATGGAAGGAAAACAGAAGCAACTGTACTTCCAAGACTTTATAAAAATAAAGAGTATTTATCATCCTCCTCTCAGCAGCCTTGACATGTGGACTCGAGGCTTGCTATGAGATGCTGTCCAGTGACGCATGGGCAGATGGATGAATGGGACAAGCTCAGCCCTGGTCCCTGAATCCCATGAACTCCCCCACACACACACCAGAACACAGAAGCAAGTCAGATGCTAGCAGCTCAGCCATCTCCCAGTGGTGTCCCTGTCTATAATTATTAGCCTTGAGTAATCGCCCTGCCTCTAGCTGGTGTAGTGAGCGGCTGCTCCTGGGCACAGAGCAGCTGCAGACAGCCCCAAGTCGGTACATCACCCCTGTCAGTGCTCCTGGGAAGGCACAGGTGCTGTTCCCAGTCACACCCAGACACATGGCACTTTGCTGAAGGGAAACAGGGAGGGCCTCATCCAAGAGAGATGTAGAGTGGAAAGTTCAGATTTTTGCAGAGAGTAACATTCCAAGGGCTGTGACAGAACATGCCAAACTGATGGATATTAGGATATATGTGGTCCACAGAGTAAAAGGGAAGCCGGTCTTCCTTGAAGTGGTTGTGACTTGAGAGAGAGTCTTGTTTAATAGATAAGAAAACTGAGGTACAGGCTTCTTAAGTAACTAACTCCGAAGGCGTCAGAAAGGAAATGACTAGCCAGGCAGTGGTGGCACACGCCTTTATTCCCAGCACTCGGGAGGCAGAGGCAGGTGAATCTCTGTGAGTTCGAGGCCAGCCTGGTCTACAAGAGCTAGTTCCAGGACAGGCTCCAAAGCCACAGAGAAACCCTGTCTCGAAAAAAAAAAAAAGAAAGAAAGAAAGAAAGGAAATGAGTAAGTAATCAAATCTAAGCCGTAAGGAACTCTAAATCCTACTAAATCCTAAACTCTTCCTAATATGATGGCAGGCACAAACGACAGGTGGCCCCATTGACAGGGAAATGAATCACCAATGGGCCCAGGATAGCAGCAGTGGTGGGAGATGGGGCAGGCTGTGGGTGTTGACCATACAGAGCTATGCCACGACCTGACCAATGTCCTGGACACACGGAAGCATTGCTTAGGGAGATCTCTCAGACTGAGTACACAGCCATATCACTCCCAGCAGCCAGAAAGTCCCTGGAGAGCTGAAACACAGACACACCCAATAATCTCCCTTCTTCCCCTCAGGTTGTGGGTCTTCCTTCTTCAGGTCGCCTCTGCGCTAAGTGTGATGATGCTTACAACAGTTCTACCTATATGTAGTTCAGGCTCACTGCGAGCTGTGTGTCATGGATTCTGGAGCTGTGCCTAAGATGCATAGCTGTCCTCTCTTTGACATGTATCCGCCTGAGATGAGACATGGACACATGTGAGGTTTTGTTGGGTAAGATTACTGGGACATAAGCACGTGTTTTAAGCTTGGTGGCCTTGGAAACCTGGTATGGGATTCCCAGGGTCTTCCTTTCACTACTTCATCACTGAAGTGATGTAGGATTTTCTAAGACACTCTAGTCTGGCCATTCATGGACAAGTGTCCCAAATCAGTTCCCTGATTCCAGAGCGGATGTTTTATGACGTGTGCACTTGGCTTTATATTCCCAATATCTAGAGTTTGTTTGTTACAGCATCATCAGGCATCATATCCTGGCTAATAAATTTGAATATTAACTTTGACTTCCAGTCCTGTTCTTCATGATTTCTCTTTTAGCCAGATTTTTTTTTCTAGGAGTCTGGTTTCCCCACTGGATTTCCAGGTCCTTCATTATCGGGCAAATAACAGTAGGTCAGGAAATGCTCGCAAGGTGAGGAAGAGAACGGATGAGCACTGCCAACCTCAGGGTGAGCAAGGGCAGCGCAGGCCCTGGCACTGACCTGAGGGGTTCAGAAATGAGGGTGAACTCACGCGGCCACAGGGATTTGTCCAGCTAGAAGTGGGGCTAGGATCCGTACTTAGCTGTCTTGACCACAAAGTACATCCTGTTTCCATTTTACCACCACTGCTGGCTTCTCCCTGACTGGCCTCGGTTTGACTCTCCCAGTGAAAGATCTGCTGGAGAGACATGCTTCCCCCTCAACATCCCACCCTTCCCTTGGAAGATCCGGGCCTGCCCATGGGAAAGACCACTGACCACATTAATGCTACTTCAACGTTTGCTAGGTTCTAGGTGCCTGGCTCCTCATCATGGGTCTTGTGTGAAAAGCACATTTATGATAGACTTAGGTTATTCATTTGATTCTCATGACCTTAGGAGATGGATCTCATCCTATCCTTTAGTTAAGGAGAAAAATACACATCCCAAAGGGGTAGGAGAATCAAAGTCATACAGCTCTTGAATAGCAGATCCGGGACTTGACAGAGTAGAAGTTCTGTGTGACTCTTTAATGATATGTCTTTCTCGGGTAGACTGTGTGTTTAAGGGAGAGAAACAGGCAGACAGAGAAAGACAAACCAGAGGCAGAGACATATTTTGGGGGGGACTGGTTGTGACGTGGGAATGACTTCTGGACTCTCTGTTTATCCAAGCTTGTCACTTGTGTTTTTACAGGAAACTGTAAGGGCTTCCTGCTTTGACTCTTGCAGATGCGGGCCCAGATAAGCCCCTATTTACATACTGTCAGGACAAGGCAAGGGGCTGAGCTGCTGACTCTCGTGGGATTTCTGGACAAGCGTTGATGGATCACCTCCACAGCTATTATCTCTCCACAGCTGACAGAACTGGCTGTGTGTGTGTGTGTGTGTGTGTGTGTAAGTGTAAGAGTAAGGGGGTAGCCTTTCTTCTGTATTCCAGGAGTCTATGAAGCTCTGTGCTAGTGCTAGGCCCTGTATCATGCATGTCACACCTCCTTCGATGCTAACTGTGCCCTGGGCCCATCTATAGAAACCGCTGTCTCCATTTTGTAGCCGAGAAGCCAGAGCTTTGGTTTAGAATGGGACTTCCCGAGTGGGGGAGATTGTTATAACTTAGGGGTGGCCAAGAAATCAAGTTTCACATTCTGAGCAGCTCAGCCTCTACAACAAATAATTACCCATCATGAATGTCACTTGGAATCATTCATCTAGAACATTCCAGCAACGCAGCTGGCATCTGAGTTCCCATCATTCAAGGTTCTGTACACCTCATTATGGAGAAAAGATAAACACCAGACCCCTGATGCCAGCACCATGCTTGTCCAAAATCTGTCCTGGGTACCTGTCTTGTTCTATCCCCACCTTGTCTTGTCTATAACCTTGATCTTTTCTCTCACAAGAGTTGACTCCACCCATGAGGGCCTGAACTTTTCCTTGAGGGGAAGCTTGGGCTTTGGGGTATTCTGTTGAATTGTATTTTTTCCCTCTGTGGGTATGGTTGTGTGTATGCACAGACACAGGCCAGAATGTGGAGTGTCCTGATCCATCATCCAGTCTTATTCCTTTGAGTCAGCCTAGAGTCAGGCTGGCAGCGCGCAGGCCCCAGTGATCCTTTTGTCTCTGCCCTCCACAGAGCACAGGATAACAGGTGTATCTATGGCCAGGCTCAGCGTTATCATATGGGTGCTGGAGATTGAAACTCAGATGCTCACATGTGTGCTGCAAGCCCTCTTTCCCACGGAGCCATCTCTGTAGTCCATTGCATTTTTAAGCTTTGTTTCTAAATTATTTCAGGATCAGGTCACAGAGCTCTAAATGTGAGCCCTTGAGTCGTTCACCTATGACTGCCCTTGTATATTTAATTCATTCAGAAAGCTGCCCCTCCCCCCCTGCACACACAAACACACTCAGGTGTTCTGTGCTTTCCCTGGATGTAAAACAAGGAAAAGAGAATGTAGCAATCAGTGAAAAACACTAATCATAGTGTTTGCTGAACACTTATACTATCCAGGCATCAACTCATGCAAGCCTCAAGTGACCCTGTAAGATACTGTACTGAAGGGTACAGATGTAAAAGAACAGAATACCCAAGATAATGTGGCCTTAGGAAGATGGTGCTGAGGCCTAACTGAAGGCTATCTGGATGGCTGAGAATATACCAAGCAGAGGGATCCAATCCCTGGTGGACCTGAAAATGTTATTAAAAGGCATTACATCTGGAGGGGGCAGGTACCGGGCACCCATCACACAGGTAGATACGGTCTTATCCAGATAGGTGGCTCAGCTCACTTCATGGAAAGCTCCATTATTCAAGGCTCAGGTCTCTAGGTTGAATTAGAAGAGGAAACTGAATAGATTACCACCATGTCCTCACCTTCTCTTGCCCCAGCAACAATTTCCAGGGATTTCCCCAATGCTTTTCATCCAGAATAAAAAAGGGTAGGTACCAGAAAGATGATCCAAATGTTGAGAAGAATTTTCATTATTTAGATGGGCCTCAGGACCTGGGTTAGAGGGTGTGGCCAACTCATCAATCCCAGTCAATTAGCCAGAGGAGGCTATTTAATGGGCACATGTTCTGCTCTTGAATGCAGGAGGACAAATACCAATGATAATAATGAGATCCCAGGCATTAGGACCTGGTAGTCTCATAGGAAACCTGCAAGTCCTACAAAACAAAAGACCATGGTAGAAAATGACCACATCATGTCTCTGGAGAGGAAAGGGAGCTCACACTTGAACAAGGAAAGGATTGGTAGGCAAAGGGGGTGGGGGAAATGAGATTTGAGTGGGTTTCTAGAAGGCAAAACCCAAACTGAACCATAAAGGGTAAAGAAGGTAGAACATGCAAGACTGGGATCAGCAAGGCCTGTCCCAGTGACCAATAACTCAAAACAAATCAAGGGATGTTAAGCTCAATTTGTTTCGGAGTTCCCTAAGACAATATGGAAGGTCTCTCATTATCTGGCCCCAGCTTCCCTGAATCAGAGATGGGTCCTGTCATTACGAAGGCAGTCTTCGATATCCTCACACTCTATGTCTGTGGATTCCATCAACCACAGAGCCAAAAATCTTCAGAGAAAGTTGCATTTACACGGAGCCAAACTGTAGAAGAACAGTTGACACGGGGTATAATTATATTCAGCACTGTAGATGGTCTATAATGATGGGGAAGGGTTACACGTTATACAGAAATGAAAAATGTCAGGCCATCTAATGTGAAATTGAGTACCCCCCCCCACAAATGCATTCTCCTCAGAGCTCCCCATGAATGCTGCAGAGAAACAGTCCTTCCACACCTATTCCTAGCATCAGCATGACTCAGAAGGTACAACGGGTCCTGACTGCATGGGTGGATTGAACCAGGAAGTAAGTTTCTCTGACAACGAAAGGACAAGGAGCTGGGCGTGTCTGGAGCAATGCGGGCCATGTCCGTGGTTACTAACTGCATACGGCTATTTAACTTATTAACGAAATGAAAGCTTAAACCGCAGCCCCTCAGACACAGCAGCGATGTTTGGAGAGCGGCTACGATATTACAGGAAGTTCTATTGGGCAGTGCTGCACTGGCTCCTAAGCCCGTTCTCCTGTCTCTATACCATCTTCATTTCCCGGGATGCCAGTGGCTAAGGACTGGAGCTGGGGATAGGGCTGGGGTTTGGACAGGGTTCTTGCTAGTCCTCATCAATCCAATCACTCCTGGCGAGTGGGCCTGTAGAGACAGATCCAAGGCTGTGGTCTTAAGACTTGGGTCCTTGATGTGGGGGAAACCAGAGTCAACATCCTAGATGAGCTAGCTCAGCTCCAGTGGGCCACACAAGGGTCAAAGGTGCCTGGCGGCCTTGGAAACACAGGTGTCTCCAGTCTTTAATTGAAGATGTTCTGTGTGGGCTGCAGATTATAGATGCTGCATCTCGGTCTAGTGACTCTGTACAGGGACAATGTACGGCACACATGGAAAGAAGCTGCTGCCAGGGTGACAGTGGGCAAGGGGTGAGAACTCAGTAGTTCACTCTCTTTGATGATGTCACTTCAGGTTCCAGGGAGGCACTCACACTGGGGTTTAGGTGGTGGCCCTGAGGCCCCACCTTCCTGGTGTGTGGAGTGGTGCACAATTTAAAATTTTTGGTCTATAGGCAAATTCTCGTTTTTTTTCTAGAATATAAAATATGCATGATTCCACAATTATAATAAAATATGAATATTTCTGCAAGTCTTTCTAGCTTGCAAAGGGCTTTCTACATAATATTTCATCCAATCTTCCTAACAGTGGTGAAAGGTGCGGCCACAAGCCGGAGGACGGCTGAGGCATTTGTTGAACAAGCTGGGAGCTCGCTTCTTCCCAAGGATGCCCGGGCTCCATCCACGCTTCAGTTCCAGTGAGTTAGGACTTAGGGGGTGTCATTATGCCTGTAACATTTTTATAATAAGGCTGTGTCTGGAAGTAGGTGAGAAAAAAATAATCTTTGACATGGGGGAAAAAAAATGAGTGATAGTCTATGCTCCCAAGATGACCGAAGGGACTTCTTGGAGCAGGCTGAGCAGTTGTTAATGGGTCGGGCTGTGGCCGTGCTGTTCAGAATAATTAAACCACGAGCTTAGAGAAATCCCAGTCGCAGGAGCATGGTGACAAGACCGTGTCCCCATCTCTCTCTCTCTCTCTCTCTCTCTCTCTCTCTCTCTCTCTCACACACACACACACACACACACACACAAACTTTCCAAGGCTCCTAACAGAACAAAGCGGTTTTTACTATCACAAAATCTCTGTGAATCGCCATCCTTGAGGTGACGTTATAAACTTTATGATCACAGTTAGGTAGCTTCTTTAAATTATTGAAGGCATTTCAGAGGGCCTGGTCTCTTGGAACAGGGCTGGAAGAGAGGTCCCTGTCCCCCATCTGGAGGTGGGTTAATGATGGTGTTTCTAGTGCACAACGCATCCAGGACACCGAGGTTAATAAAACCCGTAGCTCTTCTTCATGGGTACCAGGGGATGGTTAATGTTCAAGACTGTGCAGGACCTCAGCTTAATGTTCCATATGAAGGATCGACCTGCCAGACGGCACCCTCCCTCGTGCCAGCCTTGCATATTAGCACATGCCAGAAAGGGGCTAAGCAATCTAGAAAGTTAGGTGCTTTTTCAACCAATTGGGTGGCATGAGCCAGTCTTTCTGTGCCCCTGACTCACAATTGAGAGTCAGCTACTGCACAACTAGAGAACACCTGAATGAGGTGCTAAGACTGTCCGTGCCCTATTCCTCCTGGCTCCGGATGAGAGTGAGTCCCTCCAGACTGGGTTCCCCTCCTTTGTTGTGGTACCTAAAAGAACAGGGCTCTCTCCTCCTTTTGGTACATATACGCAGAGAGATCTGGAATGATGTAAGGTGATACATCAGTTTTAAACTTACAAATACAAGCTTTGCTTCATGGGAAGTGAATCCAATCCCATTCCGCTATAGCAGAAACATCTGTGTACCTTCCAAACTCGGATGCTGAAATCTAATCCCCAGGGTGATGGTATCATGACATGGCAAGTCTGGGAGGCAACCGGTTGAGTCGTGAGAACAGAGGGTTTCTTTTTTTTAAAGGATTTTATTTAATTTTATATACCAATCTCAGTTTCTTCTCCCTCCCCGCCTTCCACTCCCCCACTCCTTCCGCCTACCTCACTCCCCATCCATTCCTCAGAGAGGCTGAGGCCTCCATGGGGAGTGACAAAGTCTGTCACATCACTTGAGGCAGAACCAAGGCCTTCCTCGCTGTATCTAGGCTGGGTAAGGTATCCCTCCATAAGGAATGGAGGGATGGCTCAGCCATTAAAGGCTAGGCTCACAACCAAAAATATGAGAACAGAGTTCTTAAGGAGGAGACTTGGGACTTTATAAAAGACGCCCTGAGAAGTTGCGAGGGTCCCGTGACAAGGAAATACCAACTGGGAACAAAGAAAGAAGTCCTCAGCAGACAGTAAGTCAGACAGTACCTTGATTCTGGGTTTTCATCTTCCAGAACTGTGAGGAATGTGTTCCCATTGTCTGTGAGCCTCTCAATCTGTGGTGTTCTCTCAGGCCACATAAGACTAAAACATAGCTGAACTCCGGCCAAGTGACCAGGCTGCTCAGACTTGGTTTGACAATGGCCAGAAATAGATGGTGAGAGGGGACTATGAAGGCAAGGGATTAACCCAGAAGTTGAGTCTGGTGGGACACAGCAGGAGAGAGAGAAAAGCATCGGGTGAGCAAGGGATGGTGTCTGTCATTCACAACTCTTCATGGGCAAAAAGAGGCAATTCCACCAGCGACTTCTCTAAGAAGTGTACAAAAGGAGCCTCAGAATTGGCCCTCCCAGGGCAGAAGCATTTAAATACAACTCCTGTTCCTCCTTGGCCACCAGATACTCCAGGGTTTCTGGCTCACCATGCCCATCGATGGAATGGGTTCTTCTATTCCCAGAAAAGGATTCTACCTAAGAGTAGAACACATGAACATATGTGTGGCATATAATGACCCTATCAGCCTGGGAGGAATGGAGATGTGTTTGCTAACATGGAGTCCAAATTCTTTCTCTCCCAAATGAGGTCAGGACTTCCTACATCGTAGCAGGAAAAGTTAAATGTGATAAGGCAGGAGCCCGATGAATACTAGTTATGGTTATTGTTAACCAAAAGGATGGGTTTGTTTACTGCAAGTGGCTGAGAAGCCTGGTGACTGGCCTGCATTCGGAAGCACTCTTCTACACCTAGGTATTTTGCTATTTGGGAAAATCAGCTGTACTGTCTGGTTGGAAGCAGAGGGCAAAGAAGGGCGAAATGCTGTGAGTATAGGAATGACTGCTTTCCTCTGTGGGGCAAGAAACACGGGGAGGGTGAAGCGGCTCTCAGGCCCTTGTTAAAATGGAGAAACAAGGGGCTGGAGTCACATCTCCCTAGATGGAGATCCACAGTGTTTGGAGCATTAGTGTCTGTAGGAGGAGGAGCAATGGGCTGCGTCCCACTGCCTGGCTAGTTTATACCCGAAATAATCACATGGAAATTGTATTAATTAAATTACTGTCTGGCCCATTATGTCTACCCTCTTATTGGCTAACTCTCCCATCTTGATTTAACCAATTTTTGTTAATCTGTATATTACCACGTGGCGGTGGCCTACTGGGAAAGATTCGGCATGTCTGTCTCTGACAGCTCCATCTCTATCTGCCCTTCTTCCCAGGATACAGTTCTGTCTTCCCAGCCTATCTAAATTTTGTCCTATCAAAAGGCCAAGGCAGTTTCTTTATTCAACCAATGAAAGCAACACATAGTCAGAAGGACCTCCTACATCATTCAAGTGTCTAGGAATCCACTTTGGTGTCGCTCCAATCTTCTGGTCAGACGTTATCCGCTGTGATCATCTGACGTTTTGCCTCCACAATGTGTTTGGACACCATGGGGTGTCTTCACCCTGAGGTGAAGCAATGGCCCACATGTGTGCTTGAAGCCTCCTAAACCACTATAGCACAGGAAGACAGGACAAAGGATCCTCATCTCAAAACGGTTCCTCCTTCCTTCCATCTCTGTCCCTTCTCCTGGGTCCCAGAATGGATTCTTTGGAGCACAGGTGGGTTATTAGGAGACCTTTGCCTCTCTCTGATGTACTAGGATGGCAAGGGTGTGTGTGTGAAACTTGCGTTCAAAGCATTACCAGATCTGAAGAAGGGACGTTAGCGTAGGCTAACGGGGCTCAACGAATTTGGATGTCAGAAATGCAGCGGCACCTTTGTGTGAGTTCTGACTGTCAGGCAGTAAAAACTAACCCCTGTGGACTCTCCGACTACTTTATGAGTGTGCAAAGAATGAGTGAATGGGGGAATTGGATGGATGGAGAAACACCAAGGGAAATAAGAGAGGAAGTGGAACCATGTTCGATGAGAAGCTACAACTTCTTGAGCTCCCCTCCCTGAATGGCATTCACGTCCAGGAAGCCATGACGGCACAGCCTTGAGATTTCCCTCTTGGCTTTTGCAAATTCAGCTGTTGCTTCCTGTGAGCTACCAGACAGACATTCCCCATCCTACAGCTAAGAATAAATAGTCTTCGGGCTGCTAAAAAAAAAGGGAAAGATCCCTGCACCTGTCAGGCCGGTGTGAGTCAGTCATCCACAGCATGGTTCTATGCCCCTTCAACTCCTACCTAGTGAAAACAGTTCGCACATCAGAACGTGAAAATCTTCGTATCCATCAGACATCCCCACTGGTGCCTTTTAGTGAACAATGGAAACAGGCCTCAGTGGAGAATGTTCATAACAATGACAAAAGCTTCTAGACACATGCAGAGAACCAGGACGGGGGTGGGGGCACAGAAGTTGAGTTTCTTTTCATTATTCTCCTACTGCCATTTCACTCCACTTCAACGCCTTCCTAGTCAGGTGTGAAATACTCCAAAGCAAAGGTAAGTCTCCTCTTCCCCAAGAGTCCAGCCATAAACAAAAGCATTCTGGGAAGTTCTTCTGACCATCAGGAACCTGAACCTCTAGTTTCTAGATTGGCATCTCCTCTTGGCGTCACCACTCATTTGCTGTTTTGTTCAGACCTATGAAGTGTGTATTCTGTTTTAGGGCCTATTCTCAACCATGTCCCTGCTCTGGGATTTCATCATCCATACAGAAGACCAGAGAACAAAGTCAGTGTGGAAGGGTCTTCTGGGAACTCCAAAGTCAGTGGAAATCGCCTTCCGGGACGATGAGGTGAAATCATTACCAAAAACACCTTAAGCCCAACACATGTCATTCAGGGAGAGAAACTGGGGACACAGACCAGTCAGAAATGATGCTCCTCACAGTGGGCAAATATAGAAGCAAAGAGGTCAGAGCCTCTTGTTCCAGCATCCTTTACCTTCTGTAGACAGTGGTATTATTCTAATGCTCAGACCTTTATGTTTTATGCCATCCTGGAAGGATACTGGGCAGCCATTTTCATCATCACCATCATCATCATCACCATCATCATCATCATCATCACTTTTTTTTAATGAAGATCCAAGTTGAATGACCATGCTTCCTATATACACATTAGCACAGCACATGCCAAGTCCCTGTCCTAGTCCAGGCTTTCTCTTCCCTACAAACAGTTGGGAGCTGAGTGGGAAAGTGACCTCCATTTATGGACACCTCAGTCAGGAACAGGAACCTATCAGAGAGCCAAGCATTGAACCTACAGCCACAGAGGGACACCTAAGGTGCCCATCCCTGGGCCACAGTATCTTAAGGGCTTGACTGCATTGATTCACCTCCACAGAAGGGAACAAAAGGACAAGTGAGGTGACTGCCACATCAAAGAGCCAGAGTCCACCTTGAGGGCAGGGCCTCCCTCATCTAGAACTTCCTGGCGCCAGCCCTGCCTCTCATCCATCCTGGAAAAGGACCCTCAGGAGTAGGAAGGAACTAGTGGCTTCAGACCCCGAACCATGCCTGGTTGAGCCCTTGGTGGTCCCTGGACTCCACCTGATGATGGCGTAGAGATATTTATCTACCCTTGCGTCTCAGCTCCTCTATTTGGATCCTAAGCTTCAGCCATTCTGCCTCTGGGAATGGAAGTGAGGGACAAAGAAGACGGTTCCATCTGATCCTGTCATCAAGGAGTCTCCTGTCCCTTGGTCTGGTGCCAGACACATGGCTTCTAGGACCCCACCCTTCAAGGCAGCTGGCTTCCTTGGCCTTTCACCAGCCCCACCCCTGGCACCTCCAACCTTTTGCCTAGGGCCCCACTGGCTGACCTTGGCCTGTCTCTGGCCTCAGACAGGGCGCCAAAGCTTCTCCTGGACCTGGGCCAGGCCCGCTCCCAGATGCCTCTCCCCAGCCATGCTGAGGCCACCAAGACTCAAGCTAGCCTGGTATCAAGGTTGCCACGAGTGTTCCCAGTGGCCAGGTGGGGCAGCAGGGGAGACAGTCCCCATTCCAAGAACTCTGGCAACTTATCAAGACTCAGAAGAGACTGACAGTTGTCTTAACACCATTCCTGGTCTAAAACCTTTCAACACGACCCTTTTTACTACTTGCTTCTGCCTCCCAATATTGTGTCAAGGGGACACCAGATTACTCAGTATTCGCTTTTTTTTTTTATCCCAGAGACACCCTTGAGAGAAGAATCTAACACTCCCCCACTCTATAGATGAATAAGTCGAGATCCAGAAAAGAAATATCAGTGCTGCCCAAAGCTCCTTGGTAGAACCTGAATTCAAGCCCATGTGGTGTCTGCTCACAGCCCCCAGCCACAGGCACATGAGTTGCTTTTCTTCTCTTGGCCTCGGTCCTCATCTGTGAAAAGGGGACAACAGCAGTGCCTGTGGCTCAAGGCGTCTGTGAAGAGTCCGTGAACTGACCCACGGTGGGAATATGCAGCCGTCCTAGAACAGGGCGGTTGCTCACAAGTGTAGCCAGCACTGGTCAGGTGTCCTTAGTAGTGACCCTTCCTCCTGGGTGCCTCCAAGGCCTGCTGGCTTATGGCCTGCCTTCATATTCTGAACTCAGCTTTCCTGCTGCTGCTTTGCACCCAGGTCCCTGTTTCCCTTTTCACTGCCCCCAGTCTACTGACCTCAAAGCCCAGCAACATCCGTAAACTTCACTATTGACATCTCCGTGCCATTTACCAGTTACTTACTATTTATCTGTTCTTAACGTTTCCCATAGAGCTGGCCAAGTGGTGAACTGGCAGAGGTGTTTGGGTTTTTTCTCCTTCCTTCTCCTTCCTTCCTTTTTGTCCATCCCTTCCTCTCTTCCTCCCTCCCCACTCTTCCTTTCCTTTTTTTCTTTTTCCTGAAGCTCTTGTGTGCATTTTTTCCTCCAACTAATTTAATACTGTGACCAGATTGACTTAACTTACAAAGGAATAATAACCCAAAGTGAGAGACACACTCCCCCTCTTCCTTAAAGTTTATTTATATTGAAGTATGTAGTCAGCAGACCCTAAATTAAAATGACAATTCTCCCAATCAAAGGCTGTGTGACTCTAGACTACTTACTTCACCTTTCTAGACTGTGCTTCCTTTTCCAGCTAGCAAAGGAAGGCCGGAAATGCAGAATCTTCTTTAGGGGACTTTGTAAGTTTGGTGAGAGAATGGGGAGTCTGTGGCTGGCATACAGCAGATACTCAAGCAAAGAAAAGCCAGAAAGTTAGTTGGACTAGAGTTAAGGGAGATGGGTAACGTGAGGAGGGAAAGGAAATAGGGAAACATGTTTTGTTTGGCCAAATCCACGATGTTAGATGAGATTGTGGACAGCGACGGACCAGCGGTGGGGACTCAGCGCCACACTGTGTCCCTATCTCGGCAAGACTTTAGAGGTTGCAGAGGGCAAGGTTCATCCTTCTCTGAAGCCAGCCTTTCACTTCCTGGTGAAAACAGGCTCTTTTCCTTGAGAGTAATGCCCAGCCTCCTTAGAGAGTGGAGGGAGGAAGGCTCAGAGTCCACGCTCACAGGCTAGATGGTGACATGCGCCTGTTGTGCTCTCTCTCTCTCTCTCTCTCTCTCTCTCTCTCTCTCTCTCTGTGTGTGTGTGTGTGTGTGTGTGTGTGCGTGTGTGTGTGCGTGTGTGTGTGTGTGTGTGTGTGTGTGTGAATCACCTTGCACTTACTTATCCAGCCTCTCCCTGCAGAGCTCAGCAGTCTTGACTTTGGACAGGGATGGGATGTGGAAGTGGTGGCTTCTCCTTCCCTGGGGCAACTCAGCTCCATTTCTCAACATTCATTCCCAATTTAAAAACAAGTGAACAAACAAAACGGTTGAAAGTCATTGCCTGTTAGACAGCCAAGGCCAAGAAGTGGGTCAGGAGGCAGAACGCCTGGCTTCACTTCCAGCCAGTTGCAAGGTCTGTGGGAGCACACAGCAGGATGAGAGGGACGCCAGAGGGATAGAGATACTTTGCCAAGTAGTCTGGGCTAGATGCCTCCCCACAGGGCCCCTCTTTACCTGTTTCAGAGGTGGGGAAACAGAGAGTGGATGCTGTGATGAATGAGAAGGGGACCCCGAAACTCAGACTGGAGCTCATGCCCTGGACTTTGGGCTACGAGCACAAATGGAGCATTTTGTTTGACCATCCAAATGACCTTTGAGAGTGACAGAGGTATCAGGATGGCTGGACAAATCAAGGTCATTAGCTAACCACAAGACGAGGGATATCCAGGTGGATTTCAGGATGTCACATGGATACCCTTGGGGGTATGGTCACAAGAGCTGCCACAGTGGACACAAAGGTTGGGGCTGTGTGAGTTGAAGACAAAGGGTCCAGGAACCAATGGATGTTCTCAGCCCCTGGATACAACAACAGCACAAAAGGCCAAGGAAGAGATTTTTCTCCAGCGGCCCCCAAAGGAGACAAGCTCTGCCTGTAGGCCACAGTTCAATAATAATAGAAAACAATATTATCCATTCTGCACTCAGGCCTGGTTTCCAGGTGTGTTAGGTGAGCTACCCCGCAGCCCGGTAGGCAAGCCCTGTGGGCAGTCAGGGGCAGCTAAAGTTTTTGGATCATAAGGAAGTCCTAGAAGGACCCTTTTATCTTGGAAGTGGAATCCACTCTGGCCCCCAAGGATGTCTGAGAAATAAGTATTTGCCATCGGTTCCCATAACCACACCAGGAAGACTCCAGATGACTCTGAGGCAGGCCTAAGGGTCAGGATTGTTACACTCGGGCCACCCCATGTGGAAAGAGCTCGTCACACCAGCCTTCACTTCCCAGCCCTTTACAATTATTTTTTTTTCAACAAAAACTACAATGTTAATAGTCAGGCAGCTGGGTTTTTATTATTCATACTGATTTCTAAAAGGGAACATTCTGGCTTTAATTAGAATGAAAAATATGAGTCGTAGAAATATTCAAATATCACATGGCACCATTATTTACACCATTGATTCCAGCAGGCAGATAAACATAGAGTCAGATGTGTGTGCCGCACTATTTAAAGAACAGAGCTTCATTAATATGCTTCTACATCTCCACACATGGCTGAGGGCCTGTAAAGAAAGCCATGGCAAAAATGCCACACATGCAACCTTAGAGGTGTGGGAGACACGGGTCCCAGAAGGATCCCAACCAAATATTTACTTTCATGTAGTGTCCTGTGTCAAACCCATGCTACTGTGTGCTGGCACAGTCCATGAATGTCTATCTTCCTGGAGAATCACCTTACAAGGTCAGCATTCTGGTTCAGTTTACAGAGAGGTAAGCAAGTCGGCCTCCACCCTCGCCCCTAGGCGTGTGCATTTGAACACCTTGTCCACAGAGTACAGCCTTTCAGATACAGGACATAGTTAGCATATGCAGGCTGCACAGTGCGAGCCTGGAAAGTTATCCCTACCTGAGCCCCTTGTGTCCTGTCTGTTGATGTGACATCACCAGCCACAACCCACTTCCACCATAGCTAGAGCCCCTCCCACCTGCATGTCCTCCCTATGATGGACTGTGTCTCCTAAACTGTGAGCCAAGTGGAAAAACAAAGCCCTTTCTCCATTTAGTTTCTCCTGCCAGGTGTTTTGTCATAGCAACAAGAAAAGCACCTCATAGGGACGTTAGGTGGCTGGTGCAACCACCTTACAAAGGAGGGGAAAAGATTTGTACCAGGCCGAACCCACCACGGTGAGGTAGATCACACCTTCCCCAGGGGCTGACCATGACGGATGTTTGCCATGTGTGCCAAGAAGGTCATGGCACTAGTTCCCCAAATGATTTACTGGTACAGCCTGATGCTCAGGTTGTACCCCGGTCCTAGTCAACCAGATTATGGAGGCAGAAGCCAAGCACCCATGTTCCACAAAGCTCCCTGAGTGGTTCCAACACACAGACACAGAGGGAGACAACCTGTGCCTTCATGCACTGTCCTAAAAGAGCCCAGAGTCTCCAGAAGAAGGGCTACTATTGCCCATTTTTACTCTATTGTTGCTATTGCTACTGCATGTAGCTCAGCAGTTGGCTTTATGCATCTTCCTCTATTGTTCTCCATGTGATTTGGAGACTGGGTCTTTCACTGAATACAAAGCTTGCTGTTTTGGTTACACTGGCTGACCAGTGAGCAAACCGCAGGGATCTGTCTGACTTGCTGCTGATACCACATTCGGGTTATGGGAAAGTAATCATGCCAACCCCCAGCTTTGGGTTAAGCCCAGAGACCCTGAACTCACATCCTCATGCTTGTACAGCAAGAATTTTGCCCACTGAACCATCCCTACACCTTCTATTCACCCAATTTAAAGATATGAACCTATGCAAAACCCACTGAGTTGGGATTGAACTGGAACATTCTAGAATCTTCTTTATCCAACCAGAGGCTCCCTAGTGGAATTGCTTGTGTGTCAAAAGATGCACTTTAAGGACAAGTGTGTGGTTCCTTCTAGATAGAAAAGTCAGGGTTATCTTTCTATTTCCCCATTTTGCAGCCTCTGTCTCTTTGAACAATCATAGAAACAAAGACCCCTTGGCTGGGAGAACCCCCTTTTCTCTAGAGGGCTGACCCCCTAATTGAATCCATTTAAACCCATATGTTTTCTTTAAGCATAGCAACCAGTCACGTAGAGCTGGGATAGCCAAGGGGAGTCCTCTGTACCTAAGCCTTTCACCAGGGGACTTTGTGAGACCTTCAGTTCTGTTCTGTGCCCAATGGCAGTCTGTGCTCAGAGAGTGAGGACTGGTCTCCTGGATAAAGAAATGGGATCATTTTCTTTTTTTCTTTTTTTTTTTTTTTTCGAGACAGGGTTTCTCTGTGGCTTTGGAGTCTGCACTGGAACTAGCTCTTGTAGACCAGGCTAGTCTTGAACTCACAGAGATCCGCCTGCCTCTGCCTCTCGAGTGCTGGGATTAAAGGCGTGCGCCAATGGGATCGTTTTCTCGTCCAGTGTACTGCAATTAAGCCAGAAGGCAGTGTTCAGTCGGCCAACAGGACCAGAAGGGCGTGTGGCTGTTCTGACGTCCTGCCTGATGCAGTGACCCTGACTACTTCCGTCCTTCTTTACTTATCCAGTCCTTTTTCTCTCACCTTCACCATGTCACCCCCAGAGCACATCATTGTGACTTTTTTTTTGGCGCCTTTAAGAAGCAATCATAAAATTTGCTAAGGGGTGAAAACACACATCTGTGCTTTGACAGGTCCAGGACCCCATTTTGGAGACTCTGAAGGGGAATCCATCCCAGAGTATCCTCAGGTCCCGGCAGTAGCTAGCAGTCTGACACATTCTGTGGTTTGGAGATGTATAATCCAGTCTCTGCCTGTGTGGTCACATGGCTTTCCACCTCCATGTCTCTCTGTATTACAATACGGCCTTTTAAAAATGGATTTTTTATTTTAATTTGAGTTAGAGCCAACCCACTCTAGTGTGATGCTACTGCACTAATTATGACTTCAAAAAGCCCATTTTCAAATATTTTCACATTCTTAGTGTCGTGACTTGAAGTGAAATACACCCCACAAGCTCACGTGTCTGAACACTTGGTCTCCAGCTGATGGCTCAGTTTAGGAAGAGGGTGAGCCTTTCAGGATGTAGGGCCTCACAGGAGGATATGGGCCATTGTCAAGTAAGACTCAAGGGTCATCGCCCAGATTTTGGTCTCCTCCCTGTTTCCAGATTCCCCGGGATGTAAGAAGCTGTACTGGAAGCTCTTACCATCCCAGACATAGAAGCATCACCATCACACATTCCCACCGCTACAGGCTGAGTTCCCTGAAACCCGGAGCCGAAGTGGCGCTTCCCTTCCTGAAGCCGCTTCTGGTGGGCATTGTGCCACAGTGATGAGAAGAGCAATGGGTGCACTTAGATTTCAGGGGATGAGAGTTTAGGGGAGGCACTAGAGTACCCTAAATCAAAGTCACTCAGCTGGCAATCGTCAAAGTCCTCTTGGACCAAGTCACCACGCTGTTGATACTTTCTTTAGAATACAACCCAACTCCTAGGTCCAGGGAGATGGCTCAGCTTCTAAGAACACACACTGCTCTTGTAGAAGACCCAAGGTTGCTTCCCATCGTCCCTGCTGTGTGGCTCACAACCACTTTTAACTCCAGTTCCAAGGGGATCTTACACCCCTGGCCTCTGCACATCTGTACACACAAATATGTAATTAAAAATGATAAATCTTTAAAAATTCCAATGGCTTGGCTTTCAGACCCTGTTAGACTCAGGTATAGACAGCATCCACAATGCCAGCCCAAAGCCTGCCAGTGCCTCTACCCTTGTGCTGGGTTCATATCATCAGGACCACTTAAAAGCCAGAGCCTGAGTGTAGTGCGATTCTTAGTTCAATGTTAGATGGAGCAATGACTGGATTCAGTAAGCATTTACCAAGTAGCTACTGCATGCATGCTTCTGTGCACCGGCTGGAGCCTTAAGAGCAGGGCTAGGGGTAGCTCAGTGGTGGGCAGCTTACCTGGCCTATCCAAGGCCCCAAATCAGAGCTCCAACACCACAAAAATAAGATAAGAAAAGCATGTGTCCTGTGTGGTCGGGGAGACGTCTCTCTAACCAGATGATCAGTGAGACGGAGCCAGTGAAAGATGCATGAGCTGAGGGCCCAGGAGGCCCAGGGGAGGAGGAATCACTTTGGCCTGTGGGACCAGGCGGAAGTGAGGGAGAGGCTCCCAGCAGACCAGACTTCTGAACAGTCTGGAAGGAAGATTTTCTGTCTGACTCCGGGCTGCCAGGAAAAGAGGGCCAATCATTACCGCAAGGAGCAAGGGGAGGCTGTGCATCAGCTCTGAGCGGGCCGTCCTCAGCGCCATCACCAACTGATGTGGCATCTCTTCTCCCTCTGCATGCTTGCTTGCTTTAGCTTTCTGTCTTGTAAGCACCCCGTGAGCATCCACAGAGAGTATGCTAGGAGGAACCCAGGCTTGGAAAGTGTAGACAGTAGAAACGCTTCTCTCCTGCTTCAGGGGAGGTGTTCACGTGAGGAAGAGATGGGGGAAGCAGATGCCATGCTCCTCAGTATCTGTGGGTTTAGCTCTAGAGTTGCCATTGATACCAACACCTGCAGATGCTGACGATTATACCAGAATCTGCATGGAACCTGTGCCCACCTTCCCCTGTTCCTTAAACCACAGCACCCATTATGATGCAAAGATCGGGTAATGAGCTGTTTTACTGCATTGTCTGGGGAATAAGTGTATACGTTTAGTGGATATGCTGTGCTAGTTTTGTTTTGCTTCCTTTTTGGAGACAGGGACTTGTGTAGGCCAGGCAGACCTCAAATTCTCTATTTAGCTGAGGATGGCTTTGAACTCCTGACTCTCCTCCCTCCACCTCCCTATGCCGGGATTGTAGGCATGTATGGCAATACCCAGCTTACCCATCTCTAAGGGCTCAAAACCCCGGGCTTTACCTATGGTAGGCAAGTCCTCTACCAACTCAGCTGCATCGCAACCCTGGCGTGTTATTAAGAAATATTCTTGAAAGACTAGCAAGATGGCATCTACTTTTGGTAGATGAAGAGAATTGGCTTCTGCTAGTTACCTCTGACCTCCACAGAACCAGGGGCACAAACGGGCCCTTACACACACACACACACACACACACACACACGCACACGCACACGCACACGCACACACATACACACCAATTAACTAACTAGTTAAGTGTAAAACTTTTAAAACTGATTTTAATCCATGGTTCGTTGAATCTGTGAACATAGATGTGAATGTGCAGCTAATTGTCACATGTGTGGCCTGTGCCTAGTTCATTTAGATACGCAAAACATACTACTCGGTACTGGGAGTGGGAGACAGTCGTGGAGTGCTTGCCTGCCTTGACCAAGGTCCCTAGAACAAGAAGAAAGGAAGGGAGGGAAGGGAGGAA